>CM060959.1:141248509-141373442 GCA_030765055.1 Mantis religiosa | reverse complement strand
AAGCAATCATATTCTCTCCTCGTCAATTGTTCTCAGAGCTCAATAACAACTGCTTACTTCCTTTTTATGGGGTTGGAAAACCTCGCAAAGGGGTGTGTTGTAGAAACCATCATTTTTATACTGTTATTGATACACAAGAAACGCTTAAACAAATAAAAAGATTAAAATTAATAAAACAAATCGTAAGGTTCAAAACAAAAAAAAATGACTATAAAACTATTTTTGTCAGTATATGGTGTTATATGTTTCTAAATAGACCAATACGGTAAGTGTAACAGTCCCATACGTTCTAAACACCTACCACAACATCACATCTCCTTTTATACATTTCCAAAATTACCATTTCATCGCCACATTATACCATATAGGTAGTAATTGTACCTTAATATTTTTCTTTTTTGATACAGAGAATTTAGGTAAACTTAAACATACGTACAAACTGTGTTAACAATTCCAATATTCATTAGAAGATGCAACAGGTTTGTTTGTACTACCAACCTAGTTTTATCTGGTTTAACTAATTCTTCTTTTGTTTTATTCCCAAATTTTGAATCCATCAACGCAAATGTACCTGATGGCGTTGGGCTGTACAAAAAATTCGGCTAATGTTCATTTCTGTGCATGACTTGACTAATGGTTATGTTCAACATGACCCTCGACCTCTGAGTTGGTTATCAGTGTGCCCTGCATTGATACTCGTCATTCAACTTGAAATTTGCGTATCATCGTTAAGTTTCGGCCTTGAACATAGATCTGTCTTCAAGAGGAGAATGAGCAAAGTAAGACAAACACACAAATAGAAATTTAAATTCGTATAAATTGCTCACACCCTCTTGTTCTACTCCTAATAACATTTAAGGGGTAGCTATGTTTGGACTAGGAACTGGTTCTAGTATAATTCCATGTCCTCTGATATTTATTTATCTGTTAACATCATCATTACATTATTCATTATGTAAATGCTGTACTTTGTACGTTTATATGGCAAATATGTTACAGAATCTGCTAAAATTAGTAAAAGAATTAAAATTAATATGATAATAGTTTTATTAGATGCATCAGAAAGCATTAGAAAGATATGTAGTGTCTATATTCTTTCTCTAACAGCTTGATAATGTTACGTAAAGCGAGGCAAACTCCTAGATACAGGCGGTTTCAAATTTACTGCCATAAAATAGCTAATACGTAAAATGGAATCAATGACGTAAAATTACTATAGTTTTTAAGAGAAAAATGTTGAAATTCATCTATTTAGGCATCGAAATAGGAAAACTAAATGTTTCAGAGGATAAAAAAACGAGTATTTCAAAATTTGGAAAATCAATATGTACAGTGGGATAAAATTTGGTGAAAGCAATTATCATGTATGAAGTCAAAATCCTTTGTTTCAAGAAACGGACCGAAATAATACAAAAACATGTCTAAATTATCATTGGGAAGAGTTTGGAAAAAAGTATAAACCTTTTAAGGGAGATATATTAAGTTTAAAAAGAAGTGCTATAAAATAAAATATTATTTCAAAAGTAATAAAAGTTATAAAAATGAAAGAGTTTCATAACAAAGAAACTCTAACATGTGTCCAAAAGAAGAAGAACGCACAAATACATAAGTAAATGTAGAACAGATGTAACACGAGAAAGAGGAAAAGAACACAATCCATGGTTGAAGTTTGGGGAATGTTTAATGTAATTCATGACGTCAACAAATAACGAGATGAAAAGGAATAGCAAAATATTTGATGAAATTAAAGTTAATGTACTCATATTGTTGAGTACAAGAAAAACAAATAAAAGAAGAATATTATAATTTGCCAACTAGCAAAACATGGAGGTTGTAGACATTAATGATTATTATATGAAGTTCGAGACGACAAAACAAACAAAAGAAAAAAAATGCAATATGCAGAAATACGTCTTCGCTAACTTTCAACTTGACAAAGTTATCATTGCATTACACTACTACCTCATAATAATAATAATAATATCGAATGTCAAACGTTCCTTAAATGAATAGCTTTAATCACTGTATGTACATAGACATCCCGCAAGTCGATATCTAATTATAACCGATCTAATTATAACCGAAAAGTGTAATAAGAGCTAATTTATACTTTCTGCTACAGGTACATAGCTACTGTATTTCTACCAAAGAATTTGATACCATGGTTTCACTGGAAATGTAGGTTTTGATGAATAGTAACATTTAGAGTGAATTTAGGGAAGATACCTATCGGGGTGAGATGCCTAAAGTTTATAGTTCCGATGGCTGAGAACAGATCGCGACTACAACCTGTACGGCACTCGTTAGTGGCAATGTGACGTGAAGACAAATGCGTGTTTCATTTTGTTAGGTGTTTCTTCACTTTTAAACCAACAAATACAGGTAAGGTCTAAAAATAGATGCCAGGTTAATGGTACACAATTATTTAAAACTACATGTAAGCGTATGAATAAAGTAGCAGAGCGAAATTTCACGCTTGCTAATCATAGCCGGTTTGTTGTGGTATACTTTGCCCTCCTCTGTTGCTATGCAGCGACCATATGCACCCAGTCATCAAAAGTGGAGTCTCACCCGATCCTTGGGAGAGATGCTAATGTTTTTTTTTTCTCTCTCGGGGTGACATGCCTACTTTCATTCGGATTTTATTTTCGTAAGAGATGCCTCAAGTGTATGTTAAAACTTCAAATAGATGTCAGTGGTCTGAGGAATGTCTACAGGTGGCTCTGGAACAAGCGAGGACTGGCGGAATGAATTGTTTTAAAACTTCCCAAGAATATAGCATTCCATATAGAACTCTAAAACGACGTTTGAGGAAGAACGATTCCAGAATGTGTATCAAATTTTCCATGTGGTTGCTAATGATCATACAGAAAGTATTCAAGAAACAGGAGAGGGTGTGCTGAAGCTGTTCTATCAGAAAATGAACAGGGACCTGAACTGCAGATTATTCAGAATGAACCAGAACATCATTTGAAGAAGTTACTCCCCTGCCTATATTGGATCCACTGGAATCTAATCGCAAGAAGAAACATGCTGAAGTTCTCACAGAACAAAATAGCATAGAAGAGACCAAAATTAGATCAGAGCGAATTAAACACAGGAAATCTGCAGCAAGTTAGTCAAAGATTAGAGAACCAAACAGGTCAGAAAATGACAGTAATTATTGTATTGAGTGTGCTCTCAATTAATACGATAAAACTGGACCACAGGTTGATTGGAGTCAGTATGACGTTACAGAAGATGGTTGCATGAAACGTGCACAAAAGAGGAAAACGTGTGCAACAACTGTGCAACAACTTTGATTTCATTTGCACGTAATTATGTCATGTCATTTGTTTATTCTTACATCCATTATTATCTTTCATCAGTATTTTATTCTTTATAGTACTAATAAATATGCTTTCTAAAAGATGTATTTGTATCACAAATGCACAAGAATAGTACTCCATTTTTCTTATGATACGATTGCCATATGAACCCGATGTTCGGGGTGAAATGCCTAAACTCCACGTTTGATTAAAGGAATCAAAACACATTTAATTAGCAATAATAACGTAACACAAACTTGCACATATGTATAGAAGGCTCCTCAGTGAATGCCAGTTTAGTGCTGAACCTAAATTCTCAATTAAACTCAACTTTTGATCCCTAAAACTTTAAGTATGGCATCTTCCCCTGATCTACTTTGAATAACATTTTACTCTCCAAACAATTTAGAGTAAATATTCCATCTAAAAATTCTATAGCACTTGCTACTGAATTAGGTTTTACATGACTTCCTCTAGTAATTATTCCATTTTATGTCCTACAAATAGGTAGCCATTTTAAATACTATAGCTTTTAGCTTCTGTACGATCTGAGTTCAAACCGTGTGAGCCAGAACGGAGGGATTGTACCCTCCCCCCCCCCCCAAAAAAATAGCATTTTTACATACTTGCAGTAAGATGAAATATTGCATTCCACCCAAAAATTCTAAACAGAGATTTAATCACAAATACGTATTTTGAAACTCCCTGAATAAAAAAAAAGTCATTTCAGAAAAGAGTGTCTGTGTGTGAGAGACCAGGAGAGCGAGAGAGGGAGAAACCGAGACTGAGAGAGACAGGTGGAGGTGTACTGTCAACAGTATAACACAAAAAGAATAGTTGAATTAAACACCAAACTTGGTATTTAAGTTAATTGATGGAAATTATTCATTTCTTCACACTAGCCGTATACAGGCTAAGGTATTGGATCGACAGAGTCGACATGAAAAATTCAATCCCATGGCTGCGATTTGAACCACGGATATACCGGTTTCCGTCGGGTCGCTCTTACCCATTGAGCTACCATGGCCAATTTACCGTCGTGATATTAAATTCTCCAATTGACTGATATATTTTCCCGGTAAACCACTAGGGGCTCTCAGATCCGAGATATACAGTTTGTGTCAACTTACTATCGTAAGTACTTGAGTCCCAGGCTTCATCATTTAAATTAAAGAAATTAATCATGTTTCACACTAGCCGTGTATAGGCTAAGGTATTTGATAGAGTCAACATGAAAAATTCAATGCCATGGCTGCGATTTGAACCACGGATATACCGGTTTCCACCGAGTCGCTCTTACCCATTGAACTACCATGGCCAATTTGCCGTCCTGCCATTAAATTTTCCAATTGACTGATATATTTTCCCGGTAAACTACAAGAGGCTCTCGCATCCGAGATACACCGTTTATGGCGACTTACTATTTTAAGTACTTGAGTCCCAGGCTTCATCATTTAAATTAAAGAAATTAATCATTTTTCACACTAGCCGTGTATAGGCTAAGGTATTGGATCGATAGAGTCAATATGAAAAATTCAATGCCATGGCTGTGATTTGAACCACGGATCTACCGGTTTCCGACGAGTCGCTCTTACCCATTGTGCTACCACGGCCAATTTGCCATCATGACATTAAGTTCTCCATTTGACTCATATATTTACGAAACTTGATATTTGAGTTCAGTACCTTCCAAGGATGCGACACGAAGGTTTACAAGAAAAAAAAAACCGAACCCTTGACTACCCTTTACATTCAACTTCTTTCTGGCATTTTAATTTTCTCAAAAATGGGTGTAGGGACTTTGTTTAAAATATGTTTAAGACGTATGCATTACAAATGAAACGTATATCTCCAGTTTTGTGAATACAACCTCAGAAATTGTCTTCAGTCTGAATGGCTTTTGCATAAGTAGAAGACAAAATCTTATTGTACACACAAATCAAACAAAACCAATTTTGTTAAGGCACACTATATAAAATACTAAGGAAACATGCAATAACAGAACTTCTTCATATGTTTATCTCCATTACCATAGAAGACTAAACTGTGTAAGATGAGGAGCAGAGACAGTCATATGAGTGCAACACGTTATTTTTCTCTTTAGACTTGTAACAGTAAGTAGCACATTGGTATAAAGCCCTGACATTAATGTGGGAAATTGGAATCCTAGACGAAAGAAAGGTTATAACAAAGAACAGCCAGGAAGACGTTTGTCACTTTTCTTAATATCTTTCTACTTTCTCTGCCGGTTACATAAGACTGGTAGAAGTGTGGTATTCGACCACAGTTTTGATAGCAATATTTGATAGCCTCTTGAATAGAAAAGGAACACTTTTTAGTAAAAGTTTCCATGTCATTGAAATGTGTAACTACAAAACCAGAAGTCAACAAGCACAGATTAAATATTTTATTCGGACACCGTTTAAATATGGCAGGCGTAGTTACAAAGAAAATATACCACAACAAAGAAACTCTTATATGAAAATCTGCTGTTTGCGCTCTTTTTCTTATAATACGTCATGTATAATACGTGAGTACAGCAGGCTTAAGAGATAGTGAAATATTTTAAGAGCTGGCCGCTATATGATGGCTTTGTAATTACATTTTCTTCAAATGGAGAGAACTAAAAAAGTTTACTTCCTAGATGAAAAAAGTATGTTTGAAAATTAAGATCAATAACAAGGAAAACTTTGAAATTTGGAAATAAATTTGGAAATATCTGAATCTATTAAAGGTCAAGTGGAGATAACAGTGTACCAGAAACTATTTAAAAAAATAAATTCACACTATCTTGGGTATATGGAAATGTATACTGACTGTTCCCATTCTCAGTTTGGAAATGGCTGTGCTGTTACAATGCTATATAAACTAACAGAATTCTACACAAAATTCTCTAGTGAATTATATGTAATAAAATGTCTCTTGAAGTGATACATTCTGCAATGCACCCAAAGTATGTAATTTACTCAGATTCCTCCAGTGCTTTATTTTCGCTCCAACATTTGTCGTCCACTAAATGGATAATGAAATATATCAAAAATGTGTTTAATAAACTTATTCTAGAAGACAAAGAAATACTGTTGACGTGGATACCATCCCACCAAGGAATAGCTGGAAATGGGAAGGCTGATGAAGCTGCTAAAGAAGCAACAAAACAACCGCCAGTACACCCCCCGATACCTATTCCACATGAAAATGTTATAAGCCATATCAAAAAGGACATAATTCAGGAATTGAGACATCATCGGCTAGAAATCGAGGTATATAGTAAACTCCGATAAGTGAAACTAAACACATCTCCTGCTCAGTGTCTTTATAAACATACAAGTCGAAAACAACAAATATTACTCTCCAGACTTACAATTGGACATAGAACGCGTCGGCCCTCGTAGCCATGGTCGCTAAAGCGTATGTGTCTAGTGTTCCGCTGCGTAGAGGGTCGCGGGTTCGAGTTCCGCCTTGGGCATTGGTGCTTATGGGTGGTTATGTGTATAGTGAATATTTTTGAAACTAGGAAAACAGATAAGATAAACGGAAATAATGAAAAATCGGTCTAAATAAGACAAAAAGAAAAATATATATCTATATACATAGATACATATTTTTAAATGAAAAAAAACTTACATATGATTACCTCCACACTGTCAACCATGTAACCAATCATTATCAGTAAATCATATTATAAATGAATGTACTTGCTACTCAACCTATAAGATCCTTCATAAAATTCCTACAGATCTTCATGCTCTACTAGATGACCCGAAGAGTCTACAAACACTGTATTTATTTCTACAAGACTGTAAATTAACTTCCTCA
Source organism: Mantis religiosa (assembly GCA_030765055.1). NCBI lineage: Eukaryota > Metazoa > Arthropoda > Insecta > Mantodea > Mantidae > Mantis > Mantis religiosa. Next base: position 141,366,318 of record CM060959.1, on the reverse strand, counting down.
ATATGAAAATCTATTCAGTGTTACTTGGTTTTGGTGTATACTGTGAAGTGAGAATAACTATAATTAATAAGTAATACATAACAAGTATGAACATAGTGCTGTGCAATATTGATTCTTCAGTTCTTTATGAATGTATAGTTTATGTGAACTATACTGTACCGTAACCATCTTGTAGTTGTCAGTATAAGACCATTGTTCTTAAGCGATATTAAATAAATTTATCTTAAAAAATAACAGGGAATAAGTATCTGAAGGGTTTTTTTTTTTTTTTTTTTTTTTTTTTTTTTTTTTTTTTTTTTTTGTAATTTACGTCCTACAACGTTCAGTCATATCGGACGATGAATGGAATGGGTGAAATGATGCTCAAATGAGCCCAGGGTCCATGGAGATTTGAGTTACCCGACATTCGTCTTTTAGGATAAGGGAAAACCCAGGAGAAACCTTATCTGAGTAACTCACTCTGACCGAGATTCGAACTGCAGACCTCTTGAACGTGAGGCAGATATGCTACCGTCTACGCTACCGAGGCGGGCGATATCTGAAATATGACAAACACCACAGAAATATTTCTGACAAATAGTGTGTTCTAAGTAGATGTGCACTGAGCGGGATGGCTCAGGGGCGTGCAGCCTGCATTCGGGAGGCCCGGATTCGGTTCCCGTGGCTGACGTACCTACCTATGGGTTTTTCGGAGGTTTTCCCTGGTCGCCAGGTGAATGCTGAGTATTAATTACATCCCCCGAATTTCCTTTCCCTCCATTTCATCTAAATTATCATTTCACATCATCTATCATCTGGTGCCCTCTTTTCAGGGTAGAAGTGTCGGCGGATGTCTCGGCGTTGTCGTGACTTCTTGCTTGGCCGCCCTCTGTCTCCTCGCGCCTCATCCTTCCTCTCGGGGATGCCCCAATTGGGACTTAGGTACAATAAACCAAATCCTGGCTATGGCATTGAATTTTTCAGTCTGACTCTAACTTTCCATACTTTAGCCTACACACGGCCAGTGTGAAAGAACAATTAATTTCCAAGTAAGTAGATGTTTGACATCACTAAACACTTCGCAACAATGCCATTTCTACGATCGATCGATTTTTAATTGTCAGATTACCTTAAAAACGAGTTTTCTTCTCACACTAATAAATCCACTGCAACTGAAAGTTACCATCTGCAACAAATTGTGAGTATTCTGCAAAATGCTGTGTATGGTTCATGTATTCGTTGAGCTAGAGTTTTGTAAACCCCGTTATTTGACCAGTAGAGTGACATTTATTTTCCTATCTTATATATTATAACCGTATACTGTTTGAAAGACGCCATAGCTTTGTCAGGCATTTCCTTACATTTACAAGGGATAGCAAACAGAGTTGAAGATGTTTATGTGTTGACATAATTAGTGAGAGCACTTAGAAAAATAGCAAAGTATGGAAATATTCAAATCAATAACAGGGAATGTCTCGGTAATACTTGATAATCACAAAAAGGTTATAAAATAAATTCTGTATTTTTTATCTACATAAGTTGTTAATTTACTAGTTAAACGAAAGAAGAGTTCATAGACAAAGTCAGCCTTGTAATGGAGCTGGGGGAACCTAAATATGATGTTTGATATTTATTGATGCTTTTGTTTCCTATACTGTTCGCTATCACACATACACAGATGTACTCTACTTACTTTCTCTAAAACATTCACAGTAAAAAGAGCAAGTGCTGTATTCCTCGAAATATTCAATAAAAAGATTTCACTGGAAATACATATTTCGAGGTGCCATGAATTCAAAAATGTAATTTTAAAAATGGTTTCTCTCTGTCTCTTTCTGTGTGTATGACTGTAAATAACATCAAGGCTCATAACACTGTACTGTTTGCAGATGATACTAACTTACTAATAACAGGAAACATTAATGAAACATTAAATAATTCATTAAGTCACACAAGTAAAGACTTGGTATCATGGATAACTAATAACAACCTGGTTTTAAACACAGATAAGACAGTTTGTCTTAAATTTAGTATTACTGACAGAGGAAACAATGAAAGTATTCCTGAAGTAAAATTAAATAATAAATTAATTTCATATAAAAGTGAAACAAACTTTTTAGGCTTGTGGATACAGGATAACTTAAAATGGAAAACTCATACAAATCATCTACTAACCTAATTAAGCAGGAATATATATGCTCTAAGAATATTAAGTCAAAATGTCAGCCTTCGTGTACTTTTAATGTCCTATTATTCACATATTCATTCTGTAATTAAATACGCAATAATATTTTGGGTAATTCCCCAGAAGCCAAAGATATATGTACTAAACAAAAACAAGCCATTCAAATTATAGGCAACGAAAGAATGCTATGTTCATGTAAGCCACTGTTCAGAAAGCTTTGCATACTTCCTTTGGCATGTGTTTATATACTGGAGACAGCTTTATTTGTAAAAAGAAATAGATTTAACTTTCAAAACAATGGAAGTGTTCATATGCCTTACACGGGGCATATTAAGAATATACACTTAACCTCAATCAGAACTACAATGTTTAAGAATGGAGTACTGCATTCCTGTACAATAGTTTATAATTCCCTTCCTAATGACATCAAAAGCATAGATAACTACAACGTGTTTACTACTAGAACAAGGGCTTTCTTGCAGGAGCACTGCTTTTACACAGTAAAGGAATATCTGCAATTTAACAAATTCAGATAATCATAAAACATGATTTTACTTAGCTTGTTCATTTCTCTCACTTATGATTATATCCAATTTGTGTTGCATTATAATTGAATGTAGGTTAGGTATATTTGATGTTTAACTTTGTAATATTAGGTGTAAATTTACTGACGTATCTTATATCAAGGTACTATGTACAGATTTTATTTTAAAGGATGAATAAATTTGAATTACATTGAACAACATAACTACAAACAAATTTTAGTACCCAATTTGATAGTTCAGGGTCATTGACGATGTGATACGATGATTTTTCAAGAAAATTTCCTTATCGTATACTACCCTTTATATGAAATGCACTTGAGGTATCTGTTTTCACAAAACGGCTCTAACAGTTTTCATTAAAACGACATACTTTTAATTATACCTACGTCTGAAAACTTTAAATCCTGAACTAACAACGCTAGCTTTTTAAGATTTATACCACAGAATGTAACTTAGTGAAAATATTATACAGCCCAAATTTAGTCAATTTTACTTTGATAGTATGGTCAAATTCATTTATTTTTGGTTACGTCACCTAAAAGGTCCCTTGCGACAAAATAACTTTTGGTCTAATATTTTAACAGAAAGTTTCCAGTACATCCGTTTTTGAATTTGCCCTAGGTTTCTCTGTGTCTCAATAACTTTATGAATATGGCCTTTTTTGCCCAAAATTTGAAATTATTGTGTATTGAAGTAAAGAAAGTTGCTTAAATGCAACTCACAATAATCTAACTAAATTTCTATTCAGTGTGTCTCTGTGAACGTGTTTAGCAAATTTCATTAGTCTAACACTAAAACTGCGATATAAGAAGCATTTTAAATTATGAAAAATGCTGAAATTTTCAATTGTGACAAAACAGGGATAAAGGATTAGAACTCATATCTAACACTAGCACTCACGTAACTTTCAAACTAGATTAGAGCATTTAAAGATGGCTTGTGGATGCTATCTAAGCATTCGTTGGATTCAGGAACGCTTACACTATTTTATAGACTAAATATAGAGTAAAAGGTGATTTTTTGAAAATGTTCATGAAATTTCAGTCATACATATCCTTGAGATATTTTATGAGAAATATATATCGAATTTCCTAGAAACAGTCTCTGAAATACTCTCTATTCTGGATTACTTTTGATAACTGATAGACGAAATATTACTGCGCAAAAAATATACATAATTTGGTTAACACTGCCTGTTTACACGCAATATATTTGTTCTGGAATTAATTATTTTCGCAATATTGCTTGCTGTTTGGTTTAATTTTAAAATACTTCTACTTTTCTCAAATATGAGGTGGTTTTCATTCTTTATTCCTAGTCGAAAGAGAATGGAATTTCAAAGTCATTACAAAACAAACAGCTGTTAAAATATTTGACTATCGCTTAAGCGTACTTATTCTACTTACACTGTGTCAATAAACAAATATGTAATAAACCAATTCTTAAAATATTTATTTCATTTAACATAAAATGGAAGTTGTATTGTCTTTAAGAATGGTTTGTATAAGAATGAGAACAGGTGTAACAGAGAAGACTTTTTGGATTTAGGGGTGTCAAAAGTTTATTTCAGATCAAATATGAAGACCAAATTTTTGGGTGCAATATAATAAAAATACTGTACATATATTTTTCTCTACTAAGTTCGTGTCCATGTAAGTTGAAAAAAAGTTCAGTTCGGCATTTGTTAAGATAAAAATAATTTGTGAAAGAGTTGGAGAAGAAAGACGAAATGCGCTTTGACATTAAAATCAAATTAGAATTTAGTGAAATTGTGGGTTTCTCGATTATTGCTGCATCTTCTTCTCCACATTAGCCCGAATAATTGAGAATGTAGTGCACTTTGTTTAAATTGGTATACAAAGTAAAAAGCCGTATGACGACATACACATCGTGTGTTTGATGGAATGGTTCTGAGTTGTAAACCAATATATCTGATGTTCAAGTAAACATAATCGAATACACAACAGACAACAAGCACAAAGTAAAGGTAAGGTACTCACCGGAAGAAGTTTGTGCAGACGACTTAAGGCGCGGCGTCTACCGGCGTCCTCTTATATCCTGTGGAGGGTGTGCGCGCAACCCTCCCACACTCCCTAAGGGTAATATGTCTACACGTCCTATGCATGCAACATCCTGGTAAAGCCACTCCTCACAAAATGAGATCGAACTTCTTCATCAGAATAAATCCTTCTATCGCTAATATTTATTTCTAACCTGATTTCTAATTTCTTAATAAAAACCTCTGGTTTTCTTCACACATTATGTATGTTCTACTGCAGGAACTGTCCGAAGTACCTTGGTGTTATGCCACGTACTACCTAAATACTGAATGGATATCCAAATGGAAATATTTTGTTACGGAGCAGAAAATAAAACGTTAATACAGTAGGCTTATCTTTTAAGAGCTTGTCGCTATGGGATGTCTTCGACATTTCTTCTCTTTATATGACCCGGATATTAAAATACCTGATGTGTTGCCCACGCGGCTTTCTGTACTCTTGTATAAACTATTCTTACAAAGAGATGAGTAGTATCAGAAATTATTTTAGCAAAATTTTCTTGACGTTACAGCAAGAATATGGGGAAACAGTAGGGTAAAGGAATAGTCAACTGTTTTAAGACATGTTCACTGTGTGACGTCTTTGAAATTCTATTCTGTATACACTGTCTGTAAAAAAAAAACCGAATTACATATTCCTATTTTAGACAAGTATAGCCATTAAAAAATTCAAATAAATACAAGGAATATAAGAAATGGTTCATTTCACAAACAATTTTATTATATGCAAATTGTTAGTTTTAACGAGTTCTACAACTTTTGAGAAGTAAATTTTATCTGTCTCTTACTGTTTACCAATTACACAAAAGTTGTCCAGAATGAAGAGGACTTCTGAACTGATTCATTTTATCTCATACATGTGATAGTTTAATCAAAATCGTTAGAGCCATTTGTGGAAAAAAATTCGAAATATGGATCTTGTATAGTATAGTTTGGGGTGAGATGGATTCTTTTTCAAGAGTTTCGTGTCGAATCCATACAAAATGCTGAATTATATAACAGATTCGATATTAAGTGCCCTTTTATTTGTGAATTATGTTGCTCTCTCTCTCTCTCTCTCTCTCTCTCTCTCTCTCTCTCTCTCTCTCTCTCTCTCTCTCTCTCTCTCTCTCTCTCTCTCTCTCACACACACACACACACACACACACACAGAAATTAACACACCAAACACGTATGAATGTTTTTCTAAATTTTTATTTAGAAAATCTCAAAATGTGTGTTTACACTGAACTCTCGGTATGGAGTATTTGGGTGGAATGCAAGTGGCTTCTCTACTTACTATGTACATAGTAGAGAAAGTAAAAAACAATGATATCCTATTTTAGAATATGAGAATATCTCCCATACTGATTAGTTTAGCTCGTACATACACTGTGAAGAATTAATTAATCAGACAAATGTGGTAAATGTGGTAAGTACAGTGCGATCCATATAAACCTGGACCATTTCAATAGATCATAACTTCTGAACCAATAATAGGACACACGTACAAATTTGGGAGAATATAATACACAATTAGGAGATAACATTACACTATTTATATCTCAGAGAAAATGTTGGAAGTGTCCTCCACCAGCATCTATACATGTTTGTACTCGTCTCACCATATTCATTGTTTATTTTATTGAAAGCTCAGCATAGAAATAGAAATGTGATATCAAACATGTGAAATAAAATGCTCATCTCATTGTATAAGCCATTTAGTTTTGGTTAATTTATCTACAATTCGTTGATGTTGTGTTTTCTGTTCTGTTTATCATTTAATGCTTCCATCCTCAACTTCACTGACATTAACTTCCCTCTAAAAGGTGTAAGTTGCATATATCCACCAGCTTATTTGCCAACATGGACTGTTATAACGGAATTTGGGAACACGTTAAACACTCATAAGCAATAATTTAGCAATAGTTTTTTATTGCGGTTTCATAAGCCAAAGAAATTCTTAATAGTAGCAAGCTACTGCGGAGTATACCGGTATGTTTAGAAACAGCTACCGCACGCGGCACGACGTGTGACCTATACCTGCGAGCTCCGACAGCGTGAAACACGCATCGTTGTTCTTGTCACTGCCTAATCCACACTCATTCTGGAGCATTTTTATGCGGTTCTATTGAAGGTAAAAACTATCTATATGTGTCACATAGAAGCTGAGCGGTGGCGTTTTGAAACACCCTGTATATATAATTACATTTTAAATTGGGCAAATGCAGCAAAGAACACAAGAGACAATGAATCATTCCTTATAGTTGTGATACATGCAGTTCCTAGATCACGAGGTAATGAAGCAATGGCTGGGTATTTGTTAGAGAAACATCCCGGATATAACGTAAATAAAACACAAACCTCTATCAGTTCAAATGTGTGTCAACAATGTTAATGGTTGAAGACATTTGTTAATTTAGTAGTGTGATTTGTTAAACCAACTACATCTGGAGTGTATTTTTCACTACATATTGTTCAGTTTCTAGCGATGGCTCAGCCAGTTTTATCTGGAGGTCCTGGTTCCACTCTCGTGATTGAACTATCTGAACTATGGGGTTTTTCATGCGTTTATCCGGGTCGCCAGGGGAGTGCTGGGTAGGTTAATTATATCCCTCGAATTTGTTGTCCCTCCATTTCATCTCTATTATCATTTCACATCATTAATCTGGTGGTCTCTTTCAGGGTAGAAGTTCGGCGGGTGTCTCGGCGCTGCATGACAGGATGACGCTTCCCCCTTCGGTCTCCGGACCGACCAGGTGCACCGTTTCCGGTCCGCAGGGGGTGGGATACCGCTCGTGCTGGTCTGCCGGGGAAGCTCACAACTAGTAAGTAGTAAGGACACTTCCCTCTGCACTGTTCTCACTCCTTCAGTCAGCCACCCTCTGTTTCCTCTCGCCTCATTCTTCCTCCCGGGGATGCCCCACTTGGTGCATAAGTACAATAGTTCAAGACTAGTCGCAGTGTCCAATCCTCTCCGTACTGTTTTGTTCTACCTTATTTTAGTATACACTTCAATGGTTTTTACCATCCATCATTTCTGTAGCCGATTTATAAAATAGGTAAAGTAGTTAATATATTTAACCATTCATACCCTTAGCAAGAACCCATGAGAAAGAAACAATAAATGAAGGAACGAAAGAAAGAAAGAAAGAAAGAAAGAAAAAAGGACAGAAAGAAGGAAGGAAGGAAAGAAAGAAAGAAAGAAACAAACAAAGAAAAAGTGAGGAAAAGTAAGAGAAAGAACGAAAACAAGAGAAAGGAAACGAAAGAAATAATGACAAAAAGAGAGAAAGAAAGAGAGAAACAAGGGGAGAAAGGCAGAAAAGAAGAAGGAACTAAAGAAAAAATGAGAGAACAAGAAAGAAACAGAGAGAGATAAAAGAAATGAAGGGAGAAAGATAGAGATTAGCAATAAAAAAGAAAGAATGAAAGGAAAGAAAAGAAAACAAAGAAAGGCGGATAAGGAAAGAGAGGAAAGAGAGAAAGAAGGTGAGAAAGAAAGGAAGAAATAAAATATTAAGACAAACAGAGAAATAGAGGAGAGAAAGGAGAAAAAAAGAGAACGAAACTTTAGAGAGTAAGAAAGAAAAAAGAAAGAAAAAGTTACAGTGAAAGAAAGGAAAAACAAAGAAAGATAGGAACAAGAAGAGAGAAGGAAAGAATGGAAGAAAAGAGAAACTATTAGGAAGAAAGAAACAGAGGAGGAGAAAAGGTAAGAAAAAAGAGAATGAAACATGAAAAAGAAAGAAAGAGAAAGAAAGAGAATGTAATAGAGAAAGAAAGAGAAAAGAGGTAATTAAGGGAGAAAGAAAGAGAGAAACAAGGGAAGGAAGGGAGTTAGGAAGGGAGAAAGGAAGGAAGGGCGCGAGGGAGGGAGGAAATGAGGAAGGAAGGGAGAAATGAAGGAGGGAGGGAGGAAGACAGTGAGGAAGGAAAGGGGTGGAGTAAAGGGAGAAAGGGAGGGGGCAGGAAGGGAGAGAGAGGAAGTGAGGAAGGAGGGAAGGTAGAAACGACCCTAAGGGGTACCAATTTGAAAGACTCGGTAAAAGAATATAAATTCCATGCCTTTATTTTCAGATATTTCATACTTTTAATGAATAGAACATTTCCTGTAGTAAGTTTTCGGCGATTTCTTTAGGATTCGCAGTTATATAAATACATTCTCTTGCCAGGAAATACATGTAGAATGTAATCTAAATGTTCAAGTCCCTTGAAGAAATTAATGACAGCGTTTATATAATTATGTAAAGTGAATTCTGTGAAGGGGAATTTTCTAGAAATCGTTGGTTGACTGTTTTAAAGCTCAATCAGTAAGAAATTTTGTACTTTGTGTCACGCTCTTCGCAGTCTCCAATCGGTTCTATTCCCCAACAATACTTTTTTCTAAATTCTTGTTATGCATTCAAGGATTCTTTTAAAAAGCACATTTTCTGTGAAAGTCTATATGAATATGTATATACCATCTAACACACTCTCTATATCGGTAACACTTCTCTGTCAGTCTCCTTTCATGATCCTAAAAACATCCCTGAATCGATAGATGAAACATCTGTGCTTTTAGCTTTCAGTGAATGAAACATCAAAACGGTATTCAAAGATCCCATTTAGACATATTGGATTTAATTTTAACTTCCATCGCTTTGGGGCAATTTACAGCGATGTGCACTTTGTAGCTCCTGACAAATTATTTCAATATAAATGTTACGAATAAAAATATCAGCGGTAAGGTTCTTTTCCCTTTCTTTTGTTCTTTTGGTGTGAACGTCAGAATATTGTACAGTATGCTGGAAATAATAACACTTTTTTAAACGGCAGTTTACTTTGGACATGTTAAGAGGCATGTTTATAGCTTATACCTATTGATATTAATATATTTTATCATCAACAGGATCAATAATCTCTTTTATTGCTGTAATCATATTTAACTTTAAGAAGTGAAAAAAAATAAAAAAAATATAATTAATCACAAGTATGCGAACGCTACGGCAAAAAGGAGTTCAGTTCTATTTAGAGGAATTAATTATTTGATGAAAGAAATAAAGCTATCTTCTTCAGTTTCAATTAAATGTGACACCAGTTATGGATTTAAAAGCAGACTGATGACTTAGGAATCGGCTCCATGAGTTAGTATGACGTACTCGGGAGGTCAGGGTTCAATTACCATCGTCGGTCTACCTGAACCATGGGGCGACATCTCCCGAATTTCTTACCTTCCATTTCATCGCCATCATCATTTTACATCATATAGGGCAGAAGTATAGGCGGTATTCTCGGCGTTGCATAGCAGGATGCTATGCTCCTGGTTAAACTCCCTCCTCCCTTAGGACGGTATCCGGTCTCCGAACCCGATCAGTAGGGTGGATTTTTTTTTTTTTTTTTTTTTTTTTGTAATTTTACGTCCTCCAACGTTAAGTCATATCGGACGATGAATAAAATGGGTGAAATGATACTCAAATGATCGCAGGGTCCATACACCTTAGAGTTACCCAACATTCATCTTTCAGGATAAGGAAAACCCCCGGAAAACCCTTAACCAGGTAACTCACCCTGACCGAGATTCGAACTCGGGACCTCTTGAACGTAAGTCAGACACTCTACTACCACGCTACCGAGGCGGGCATAGGGTGGAATGTCGGTTGTACTGACTACTGGTCAGTTGTAGGTACTCCGTCCTCGGTATTGTCGTGACTCCTTGAGACGGCCACCCTCTGTCTCCTCTCGCCTCATCCTTCCTCCCGGGAGTGTGGGCCTTAGGAACAATAGACCAAGTTTGGACCTCCGTGTCGAATCCACTCCTAGCGAAGATCAGTCCATGAGTTGCTCTTCATGTGTTCAAATAAAAGATTTGTGTAATTATCAAAGCTGCTTTATTTGAAGTTTCTCTTATGCAGAACAAAGCATAAGCGGCAACTATATAAAAGAAAGAACATAGAGAAACATAAAAGAAAAGTTCAGGATAGCCAACATAACTCCAATCTTCGGAAGTGATGATGATTTGTATATAAAGGCGCTCAATTGCTTCGTCATCAGTGCCATTACAGAAACTAAATCATGGCAAAAGTAAGAGATAAATTACTCAAAATAAAAAAAGAGATCAAAACAAAATTACAATAAAATAAGTAAGCCCAAATGGGAAATAAGACCGTAAAAAGCTGTAATGAATGATAAAATACCAAAAGGCATAAAACCCCGTTTTCAATATTAATTTACATTAACAAAACAAACTACCTGCCCAGTGGTGGTCGAATCAACTTGTTCCATTTCTTAGAGGCTGGGCTAGAATTTTCAGCAGGTTTATCCTGCCTTTTTCTCACTGTCATTTTGGCAGTGAGGACAGGATCTTCCTGCCCCACATCCTCAATGGAGGAGGACGGCTTCGATTCGAGTCTCTCGAAACGATCGGAAACTGCGATCGGCGAAAATGAAAGTCCCAGATCGAAGTCCTCTCCAGATGATTCCTCAAATGATGTTAACGGAGGAGATGGTCGCAGACTTTCATGCTGGCTAGCTTTCTTTTCACTGCTCTTACTATTTTCCTTAAGGAAGTCGAACAGGAAGAAAAATGAATTTGCCTGATAGCTGCAGTGACGAAGATTCTATTGAAGAATTTAAAGTTAATGTATGATTTTTATTTCAAAATTCAATGGTACGGATCACAGCAGTTAGCACAATTTTCTGCTTCTTGGGTGTCTTACCGTACTTCTGCAGAAGATGGGACCAACGCAACGCTGTCATGTGCGGACTTAGGCGCACATTAGGACTTCCGATTAGCTTGCGCTACTAATGCATATATGTAATTAAGTATTCTTTTTAGTTTAGGTATGTCGTTAATACATCAGTTAAAAAGTTGCTCCCAGCAGACTTCCTTGTGGTCCCACAGCTTTTGTTGGTTTACTGCTTAAAGCTACATCTTCCAACGAGACGCGGAATCTGCTATCATTGAGATAGTCCATAATTTGGTCTACCGCAGAGTCAGAAAATTTGTGTTTTGTTAGTTCTCTTCATATTCCAGCGCGCCATACTTTTGCAAAGGCGCTTTATGCCTAAATACGGGGAACCTATGGATTTGCTTAATCCACCCTCTGTCTCCTTTCGCTTCATCCTCCCTCTCAGAGATGCCCCACTTAGGGCTTAAGTACGAGGGCTGTTCAATAAATGATGACAATTTTTTTATAACGTACCTTTACTCATCCCCATAATTTTGATGGCTCTTCTCAAAATAGTCTCCCCTGAAAACGATGCACTTTTCCCAGCGTTTCTGCCAGGCTTCAAAGACATGCTGGAAACCACTTTCTGAGAGATCCTTCAAAATCGCCTCCGCAGCCTTCACCACTGCTTCTGATGTTGGATAGTGCCTCCCACGAAGGCGTTTCTTCAAGTTAGGGAATAGAAAAAAGTCACATGGGGCTAAATCCGGACTATAAGGAGGGTGAGGTATGCACTTCAAGTTGATTTTTGCAAGATATTCAGCAACAACATTGGCAATATGCGGTCGCGCATTATCGTGATGCAGCATCCAGCCTGCTTCATGGAAATGTGGTCTTTTGCGCCTGATATGGACTTGCAAAGTTTTCAGGACATCCCTGTAGTATTGTCCAGTTACTGATGTGTGTGCAGGTACAACATGCTGATAAACCATTCCATGAATACCAAAGAATGATATGACCATAACTTTCCCAACAGAAGCAACCACTTTTGCTTTTTGGGGGTTGGTGATGAAAGAGATTTCCACACTGAGCTATGCTGTTTACTCTCAGGATCAAAATGATGTAGCCAAGTTTCATCAGCAGTGATTATGTTTGAAACAAACTCCGTATCTTCCTCTAATATCAACTTTAACTGCATGCAGACCTGCATGCGAATCTCATTTTGTTCGGGAATCAACAGTTCTGGAACCCATCGCGCACAAACACGTCTCATGTGTAATGTTTCCGTCACCAACGTATGGGTGGCACCCAATGAAATGTTCAATATTTTAGAAAGTGATCTTAAGGTAATTTGTCGATCCTCTCTCACAATGGCAGCAGCAGTGTTGATGTTTTCTTCCGTAAGAGCAGTAAATGCAGCACCGTGTTTACCTTCCTTTGAAATTGTCTTCCCTCTTTAAACATTTTAAACCCACTTGGAGCTGTGCTGTAGGAAAGAACAGACTCTCCATAGGCCTCCTGTAACATTGTATAGGTCTCAACTGAAGATTTGTTGAGACGAAAGCAGAATTTCAAAGCCGCGTATTGTTCCTCGTGTGTTACCTCCATTGCAGCGGTTGGCGATACTGAACATTTCTGAACTTGTCTGGTACTTACAGGTGGGAACCAGGAGTACCAACAATGAAACTACTACGGCCTGTTTGTTTCAAATTAAGCTAACAGAATATAATAAGATTGAATTTTAGTGCGAAAAATTATGACCGTAAAAAAATTTATGATCATTCTTTATTGAACAGCCCTCGTACAATAAACCATAGGTTTATTCCCTCCGTAGTAATCCTAATCCTAGTACATGCGTAAGTACCTGCAGTATTTCTGGAAAATGTGAATCTTAAGGAGCTTAGATGTTAGTAATGGAAGCTGGAGCAGTGTAGTTCGCGGAAAAGAGGCAGTTTGAGTAACTAATTGTATGTACTCGTATATACATAGAATTTCCGTTTTACGGCATTGCTGTGATGCCGTGTTGCTAAAGTTTCTAAGAAGAGAGGTTCTGCTATACTACTCCACGGGGAGAGTAAGTTTGTGTGTGTGTGTGTGTGTGTGTGTGTGTGTGTGTGTGTGTGTGTGTGTGTGTGTGTGTGTGTGTGTGTGTGTGTGTGTGTAATTTACGTCCTTCTACGTTAAGTCATATCGGACGATTAATGGGATGGGTGAAATGATGCTCAAATGAGCCTGGGATCCATGGAGCTTAGAGTTACCGGACATTCGTCTTTTAGGATAAGGGAAACCCCGGAAAAACCTTATCCAGGTAACTCGCCCTGGCCGAGATTCGAACTCAGGATCTCTTGAACGTGAGGCACACATGCTACCACCACGCTACCGAGGCGGGCTGGAGAGTAAGTCTCCGAGGCCTGAGACGCAGGGGGGGGTTGGCGAAGGTTCCCACACCCTCTCTGGACAGGTTTATGACATCCCATGTCAGTACAGTTACCGACCATTCAAAAACATTCTGACGGCTCCTACTTTTGTGAATGAATCTTCTCGATTTTAGTGTACTGAGTGAACAGGGCGCATGGTTTTTTAACGGCCTGCTCCTTGTGTAGCAGAGGTTCTCTGCCACACACATTCGATGTCCTTGCCCCACTGTGTAACACAGGACATTCCTTACAGCCTTCGTTGCGTTGCTGGACTATACGGATGTATTTTTTTTTATCTTGAAATGTGCAGAGCGATGCGCAGTGGTATCTGGACGAATCCACTTCAGAAAGGTTGCAACTGGAGGGGAGGGCAGGTCAGTCCCGTATCAGTTGCGAGAAAGTGAACATGTGCAGAGCTGTTGAGTGATACTACACCTTGTTTCAAAAAGTGCGTGTTTCCTGGTTCCAAGAGAGCATTTAGAAATGGCGCCTCCTAGCGGCAAATTTGTATTTGTATTTATTCATTCTTTTGATCATAGTACATGATATAGGACACGTCAAGTACTTATAACTAAAAATTATACAATAAACATATACACAACACAAGTTTAGAAATGAAAATTCAGGAAATAAGGTGCTACATTCTCAAACACGAGAAGTAATAAGCAATGTGTGTGCATTTATGAAAAAGTAACAAGGGTCTTGGTCTGCTCTGAAAATCTGGAAAAGGGTATCAGAGGCAACAGGTGTGTTCGTAAGCAGTGTTAGAAGAATTATTAGGGAAACAAAACCATTGATTCTGGTGCAACGACATCATTATCTACCCCAGGTAAACAAAAATCTAGAACATGCACAAAATCTAATTTGGATGGCTTTAGCGAAGAAGTAGTTAGGCGAACTGTCAATAACTTTTACATCACAGAAAAAGAACGACCTACTCTGAATAAAGTACTTATGAAGCTTCAAAATTCCATTGACTTCCAAGGCAGTGTCTCAACATTAAAAAAAGTTCTTTTGAAACTAGGATTTAGATGGAATAAAACCAAACACAACAGACTAATTTTAATGGAACATCATAACATACGGGCAAAAAGACTTAAATATCTGCGAGATATTCAAAGATACCGCAATGAAGGTCGCAATATAGTTTATATGGATGAGACTTACATCAATACATCACATACAACGCCATATGCCTGAACTGATAACTCGCTACAAGGACTCTGCACCAATGTCGAAAGGCCAGCAGTTGGTAATCGTGCATGCTGTAGAACTGGGTTTTGTTCCAAATGCCTATGTACGATTTAAGGCCAACAAAAGCGCGGAGATTACCACAACAATATGAATTATAACAATTACCAAAAAGGATTCAAGAAAAGCTTATTCCTAAACTGGCTCCTAGATCTGTGCTAGTTATAGATAATGCCCCATATCACAACGTGCAAATTGAAAAACATCCAAATTCACGCTCTAGAAGAGATCAAATGATATCCTGGCTACAGAGACACATGACTGAAGATGAGTTCAAAAACACTAATTTTTCGAACCTAAGAAACCCTGAAATTTATCAGCTTATTCTACCCCCCAAAACCAGCACCTTATTATAAAATAGATAAAATCCTTGAGGGTCACAATCATACTGTCCTAAGACTACCTCCCTACCATCCGGAATTGAATCCCATAGAAGTAATATGGGCCACACTAAAAAACTGGGTTTCCAAACATAATGTTTCTTTTAAAATGGATGATATAATTAAACTTACAGATGAAAAAATGAAATCAATAACAGTAGAAGAATGGCAAAAAGCATGCAAACATGTAAGGAAAGTCGAAGTGGAATAAATGAGAACCGAGGGACTTCTAGATGCAGTGGTGACAGTGGTGATAGTGAACAGGAAGAAAATGATGGTGAAGCTGAACATCAGTATGAAGAGGATGAAGATGGGCCAGAACACCACCAAGGGCAGAGGATGAAGACGACGAATCGCCATTTCGTATCAGCGGAGTTGCTGCCTTAAGTTAGAAGAGCTGCAATACTGGTTACGCAGATCTTCGAGAGTGAGCCTTGACTTGTAAAAGGTAAGCGTAGTTTTAGTTTTTAGTCAACCTGTGCAGCGTACTCCCCTCTTGTAATCTTACGCGTGTGACGCATTGTAGGGAGAGGTGCATATCCGCACCACATTTGTTACTCATCCCTACCGCGCAGGATTCCTGTCAAGATAAAATAATACATCTGTAGTTACGGTACATGAGATTCAAAGGGTGTGCTGGATAATCGATGGCGGTGCTGGTGTTGTCTAGAAAGCGTTAAAATACATGAAATAGACATTTTCCTCTAGCTTTTATGCTGTAGCTGTCCTAGGTACGCATTGATTACTCATAGTATGTGTTTTTTAAATTGCTTTTGCTGTTTGATGTACACTCCAATTAACTTGAGGTGGCAGCTGAGTGAAGATGCGCACTCAAAGAATTAGTCTGATACTAAACCTGAAAGAAGACTGAAGGTGATTTATACATGTGGAGCTATTGATGGTACTTGTATCAATTACTCCACGTGTATAAATCACTTTCTGTCTTCTTACAGGTTTAGTATCAGACTAATTCTTTGAGTGCGCATCTTCACTCATCTGCCACCTCAAGTTAATCGAACAGTACGTGGTTTCTGCATATTTCAGACTGGGACAGCACTTTGGGGCGAATGCACCTGATCAGACTTTTATATAGTGTCAATCTAAGTTTGGGCCTGATAAGAGGGCAATTTGGAGGAGGGTGCTACATTGTGTACTTGAGGTTGCACCTTATGGCGGATTTGTTTAATGTGATCGTTCCAAGTGACTTCTTGGTTTGTGGTAATACAAATATATATGGCTTTGTCAGTCAAGCCTATCTCGTCCGAACAGTTGTAGAGGGGGCAGTGAGTGTGTGAAACATCTGTGTTTCTTGCCTTTTTGTAAGTGCTACTCTTGGCGCTACGTGTGATAGATCTTGATGCACCACTTGGAGAGCTAATTCCCCAAGTCAGCGAGTAAAGTTTGTAGGCAATTGTGAAACAGTGATTTACCTGATTGAGTGGTGATGGCAGTGCCATCTATTTAAACTGTAGGCTTAAGTTAGGTGTATTTGGAATGTCGTTGTTATACATGTTGAAGACTTCCTTATGGTACGCCGTCATGTATATGTCCTGATGTAGAGTGTGTTGCTCTGACAGAAATGATGCATTTCTAATGCCCGATTTCATCAACAGATGTTAAAATCGACGTTAACAAATGTAACGTAACAATTGTCGCAAAACTGTTAAAGTTCTTGCATGTCACCAACCTGTTTTCTGAAAATCTTAAGAAACACGTGTTAACGCCAAGAAATTTGTAAATATTACAGCTATAGAAACCCATGGATTACTGGAATTATTTTCTGAACGTACTGCGATGTGCCTTTCTTTTCGCTAAAAAATGGCGGTTAAACCAAATCGTAAACAAAAGCCTTGAGACAAATTTCCCATCGATGGAGAAAGACTACTAATTGAATTGGTGACAAAGTTTAAGGATATCGTGGAAAATAAGAGGACGGATGCGATGAATGTAAAAGACAAAGATGTCGCGTGGGAAAAATATTGGAAACGAATTTAATTCAAATGCATGTATCACTACTAGAAGCACGAAAACAACTTCGTCAGTATTACGTAAATTTAAAACGAGGTGT
Organism: Mantis religiosa; assembly: GCA_030765055.1. NCBI lineage: Eukaryota > Metazoa > Arthropoda > Insecta > Mantodea > Mantidae > Mantis > Mantis religiosa. The sequence goes on along the minus strand of CM060959.1, from coordinate 141,348,805 downwards.
GAAGAAGGAAAAGTAGCGAGTGACTTGAACGTTTCAAGACGGAAGGTGGACAATGTATTATCCACATAATTCAGTGAATTATAAAATCGCAAAGTTATTAATACTTGAAGCAAAGGCGAGATCGTCATATTCCTTTCGATGCATGTTCTAACTCAGTATTACGTAAATTTAAAACGAGATGCGAAGGACAAGTGACTTGAACGTTTCAAGTTTCAACGTGACTTGAAACTCATGGTGGACAGTGAATTATCCACATAATTCAATGAATTATAAAATCGCAAAGTCTTAAGTATAGGAGGAAGTCGACATCAACAGCTGCGTTCACGTCCGCCATCTTGACTACACTTGTTAAGGACCTAACAACAGAAGTTTGGCTTGTTAGTTTAACAAGAGATTTAACATGAGTGTTAAGCTAACACTTGTTGGTGAAATGCAATTGTTTTTATAACTATTGGCAAACTCGTGTTAAGTCGTAACATCTGTTGGTGAAATCGGGCATTAGAAATGCATCATTTCTGTCAGAACAACACACACTCTACATCAAGGGGAAAGGACGTGTTTTTGTCGGTAAGGCATTTGGCGAAGCGTGTTTTAGGCTGGCATTTCCACGGTCTTCTACCATTGCTCCATTAAGAAGATCGCCGTGCGTTTCCATAGTGCGCAGAGTTGGCGCAGGTGATTAGTGGCCTGAGAGCAATACTGTGTTGCCATTTGCGACCACTTTTGTAAAGTCTTTCTCAGTCACAGCACCTTTAAAGTCTCAGTTGCGGGGAAAACTAGTGCTATTCTCCTGCGAGGTCTGGGGTATGGCCGCAGACAGCTGGCTACTATGCCTACATCGTGCGCAGAATAGAAGGCTCCCGTCTACTTATTCTCTTGGTCGCTCCTTCTCTGTGAGAATACTTCACAAAGCCTCATCTCTTCCAGGTGCGGAGGGTGAAAATCTACACAAATTATCACAATATCAAAACTCTTTGGTTTTAGTACTCTTGATTATGGTCCCATAAGGTGCCGAGTTAGGCAATTTCGGGTCCCCAAGGTTTGTAGCAACCCAAGGCAAAACCGAAACAACGCCATATAGCAGCAAAAGCTGACTGATCTCGAACATCGTTGACTTTAACAACAGGGTCAAGTGGCTTTGACTCCTGTACATAGACCCAGAGGAGCATTATATTACATCATAAACCTCTTCCCGCTTAAAGCTAATAACACTACATAAAAAGTCCGAAAACAAATATCTATCTGCAGCAAAAGAACTCAGGCTGCACATAGTCTAGCAGCACGTCGGTCAGTGAGTATCATAATCGTTGTGAATCACAGTACTGCAGTTGTCGGAGTCGGCAAGCAGTGAAGGTCAAGTTGTTGCGTGCAACAGAGACAAAAGGTTCAAGTGATATGGAAAAGGACTGTTTGCTCGATAAATGTGTAGAATGTTAAAGTGCTTGTAAATTAGCATTGGTCCACTGATTCTAGTGACAAAGTGGGTTTAGTACAAATTTGTGTTGTCATTTAGTCACATTGGTGTCAGGAAACGGGATAAAAAGTCACGATGGAGAAATACTTCAACAATAAAATTGAGTGAAATGAAAAATGTGAAATCAGGAAAGGACGAAATGGAGAATGAAATGACCTTAAACTCCTAGATGAAAGAAATGAAGACAAAATGAAGATCGAAGTAACGGCGATGAACATCGGTTTTTTTTTTTAATTTTACGTCCTCCAACGTTAAGTAATATCGTACGGTGAATGAGATGGGTGAAATGATGCTTAAATGTGTCCAGGGTCCATGGAACTTAGAGCTACCCGACATTCGTTCTTTAAGGATAAAGGAAAACTCCGGTAAAACCTTACCCAGGTAGTCCACACTGACCGGGATTCGAACTCGGGAGCTCTTGAACGTGAGGCAGACATGCTACCATCTACGCTACCGAGGCGGGCGCGATGAACACCGTAATGGAGGAAATTAAACGTGGAAGAGACAAAATGGGAAACGATATCGATGAAACAGAAATGTTCGAAATGAAACTGAGTTACTAACTAAAACCAATGGACGACTATCCGGCACGAAGAAGGTTGTGGAAGCGCTAGGCGGAATGGAAGAATTCGGCCAACGTGTTAACGGCTTAGCGTTCTGAAAGCAGAGCCGAGGTACGGGCGGTGTATACAGATGGAGTGGACATGACGGTTTAAGGAGGGAAGCAGCTGGCGTATAACATGACGATTACACCCACCTAGAATACCCGTAATATTTTAATCGTTTGGAACAGAGGATCAACTCAAGGAAGTCGAGGATTCTCGAGTAACGTGTGCTAGGGAAGCGGTCAGCGACCAAGTGGATGAACTGGGAGCAAACGATTAAGGACTGTCGTGGGGTGCAGTACGTCGGACGCCGTACGCCTTACAAAGAAGAATGGAGGCCAATCTCATTGCAAACGATAGAATAGTTGTACACGGATGCAGCAACGACCATGATCAGATTCTATGTGGTGGAGGGCTTACCGTTAATGAAGCCGGAACGGCCCTACCAAATTGTGATCGCATCGGGCAACACAGCAGAGGTTCCGGCGGGAAGGCATGCATCGCTGTATGCGGACTAAGGTGCGCTTCCCCAAGCTCCAACCAGCGAACCAGGCACTGCACTGCGAGGACAGGCAGATCACTGATAGTCTGCTACGTCAGGAGTTTGCCTCGAGCAAGATGCGGACGGTATAAGGGAAGGACGAGTGTGATGGTGGCAGCGAATACCTCGCTCGCTCGTCGTGCTGGCTGGCTGTATTTAGCCAGAAGGTTTTTGCTGCGTGCCCACCCGTTTTCGGTTTAACCGCAGGTAAAGTTTGTTCGGGATGTTTTAGGATGTCTAGTGGGTTTTTAGATTGGAATTAACTCATAAGGATACAGTAATTGTACCTTGGGAATGAAGGGATAGGATGCAATGCCTAGCACCCCCGTGTTTTGTTTCTGAAATTTGGGTTGGTAATTTTGATGCCAAACAGCTTAGGAGAATATGTGGAGCTCAGCTTTAGCTGCTGTTGGGATTAGCTTATGGGTTATCTTGGGTGCCCGCAAGCCATGCGGGGTACCCGATGTAGACTAGAGCGACGTCTAGTGGGATCATAATCTCCCAATGATCTAACAAGGGCGCTTCTTTGATTGGGTAAGTTGGCGTATAATTTTGATGCCAGGCGCCTAATCTCGTCCTCTACGTATGGAAGACCTGAGGCTTCATGAAGCAACTTGGTGGGAAAGTAGCGGCCCACAGAGTAGATAGACCGTAGTCCTCTATTCTGTGCACGTTGAAGCCATGCCAACCAGTTATCTGCGGCCATGCCCCAGATTTCACAGGCATAAAGCATGACGGGAATTACCAGGCTCGGAAAAGGAATAACCTCAGGCGAAGCGGCATTGAGCTCGACCCCAGAATTAGGTATAGGGAAGCTATTGCTCCCTGTACCCTTGCCGCTAGGTCCCTGATGTGCTGGCGAAAGGTTAGACCTTTATCCAACGTAACTCCTAGGTACTGGACAGAGTTGGTCCACTCTATCCTTTGGCCTCAGAAGCTGAAGTTGGGTCAGTCTGCGGGGATGTGGCGCTTAGTAAAAAGTATGGCGTGGCTTTTGTCCGGATTAACGGACATCCGCCAACGCCTACACCACTGTTGTGTGAGACGGAGGTGTCTCTGTATGGGGTTGAAGGCCCTGAGTATGTGTTTGTCTTTGCAGAACAGAAGCACTGTCGTCAGCGTAGTGTGCCATTACAACTCGTGGCTCTGTGGGGAAGTCTGCCATGAAGACATTGAATAGTGTAGGGGATAGTACAGAGCCTTCGGGGACTACGCCTCTCACTGGTCTAAGTGTGGTAGTTTTCCCCGCAACTGTAACTTTAAATGCGCGGTGTTGCAAGAAGCTGTGTAATATGTTGATGATGTGGGTAGGGAGCCCCAGTTGGATCAATTTATGCAGAAGTCCGACGTGCCATGTCGTTGAGAAGGCCTTCTCGACATCCAAAGAAACCGCAGCCGTGAAGGCGCCTTCCTGAAAGCCCAGAGCGGCGGTCTCCACCAAACGCAATAATTGCTGGACTGTCGAGTGCCCAGGACGAAATCCAAACTGATGGTCGGGGATGGCTTGAATGTCTCCCAAGATGGGGGACAATCGGTTTAGAATCAACCTCTCGAGAACTTTCGAGAGGGTGGAAAGGAGGCTGATGGATCGGTACCTGGAAGGGTGCACCGGATTCTTCCCAGCTTTCAATATGCAAATCACCCGGGCCTCCCTCCACTCTCGTGGAAAGTAACCAAGGGTAAGGCACATGTTGAAAACCCTGGTTAAGAATAGAACGGCGTTGAAGGGAAGATGGCGGAGCATGAGGGGTGCCAGCCCACCAGGACCCGCCCCGTTTTTAGGTTTGAGACGCTGGAGTGCGCCTTGGACCTGACTGGGGCGGATGGTTGGGAGTCTTTCCGCGTCCTCAGGAGGGCGACGTAAGAAACGACGTACCTCCCGACGGACGCATTCGGAAAAGATGTTGTACTGGGGGTCGTCTCTTGGACACATGGTACGCTCAAGGTAGTCAGTGAAAGCATTTGCTTTGGCCTGGGGATCATAGGCCAGGCCTTGGATGCCGTGGATGGGGGAGGTGTATTGACCTTTGTGTCTTCTGAGGGCTTTTGCTATCCCCCACACGTCGCCATCTTCGATGCGCAACCTGGCCAGTTTGTCCTCCCACGCTTGCACCTTGTGCTCACGCAGTCGGACACTGACCTCGCGACGTAAACGTCGCAGGAGCGCTCGATTATGTGGCGTGCGGTGACGCTGGTAAAGTCTCCATGCTGCCCAGGATCACCGGATTAGAAAGATTATGTCCAGTGGGAGGACATCTGGATGAAGGGGGTCTGCAGCCTGGGGGCTGCAGTGGCAGTTTGTGTCACTGTGGAGGTGAAGAATGATTGCATTCTCAAGGGTAGGTACAGTTGTGATTTTGGGATTTGGCGGAATGGAAATGCGGAGGCAGTTCCTGACGCCTTCCCAATCGACCTCTCGCGTTTGAAGCGAGGTGTCATGACTGGCAACCAAGGTGTTGATCTCTGTCAACACCGGATTATGGTCTGAGTGTAATGCGTTTAATGATGTTGGGGTGAGATGATATGGTAGATGCTTTGTGATAGCGAAGTCTATGACTGAAGGCAGTCCTCCACCTCGCGGATAGTGAGTGGGTTGCCACGGTCCCTGCACTTGAAGTTGAGGGTCGGCGTCTATAAGGCGAATGATTTCATTGCCTCTTGAATCTGCCCGACGACCGCAATGCCAACGCTGATGTTTTGTATTAAAGTCGCCGGCCATAACACTGGGATGAAGGGCTAGGATCGAAAGGTAGTCATTTGATACGAACTGCTGTTGTGGTGGATGATACACGGAGACTACTAAGACCTCCAACCCACCAAGGTCCATACTTACGGCCGTGGCCTCAAGGGTTTCAAGAGGTGGGAGTTGGATAGGTTTATGGACTACATTCCACCTCACCAGCACCGCAGTCCCACCTCCTGGGCGGCCCTGGCGGTCCGTGCGATGACAGATGTAGCCCGGAAGTCGGAATCTGGAGTCTGGACGGAGATGCGTCTCGCTGACTAAGATGACGTCTACAGCATGGGATTGAGTAAAATTAAGTAACTCGCACCCCTGACAAGACAGGCCGCACGCATTCCAAAAAGCGAATCGGAAGGAGGTACGAGACCTAGTTCGATTCACCATTTGCGGATTGTTGGATGCCCGTTGTCAGAAGAGCTAGTGCCTCCATTGCCACCAACATCTTGGCGGCCGGGTCTGTAGCTGAAAAGAACTTCACCACGATCTCACAGATTTTCTTTCCATGAGTCAACAACAATTGGTGTGGCCACTTGAACACATCCGTGAGATCAAGGGATGCTGTTATGGGAGTCATGTCAGGGAAAGGTTGTTGGGGGTTTGCACTGTGTGGTGAGGGTGTCCTTGACCTAATGAGAGCAGGTCTTCCTCCCGCCCTTTCGTCTCGCTACCGACGAGGGGGCATAGAAGTTCCATGCTTACCTTCACCGGCCGGATTCGAGGGCCTTAGTGGAAGCCTTCTCTCATTCTGGCCTTGGGTAGGAGAGGTAGTTTTGCGGGCTGGGGCCCGCGATTGTTTATGTCTTTTCTCCTGTGTTGGTTTAGGAGTGGGTTTCTTCCCACGTGACATCTCAGGAACAACAGGGGCTCTTTGCGTCACTTCTGCAAAATTGGGCCGTTGTTCTTGCTGCTCCTGCTGTTGGTTGGCCTCCTGCCTAAGCCTAGGCCAGTCACTGGTGTTGGCGGAGGGGAGCGGTCTTTGCTCCTCCCTGGTAGATGCAGGCCGCTGTTGTTGCCTGGGGGGTTGTGTGGGCCTGTTCGCTGCAATCACTGCCTTCCTGACAGGATATCCTCCATAACATGCCACATGATTGCCCTTGCAGTTTGCGCAAGTTGCCACATAGGTGGCAGCCCTTGGACATGCCTCCTTGTCATGGGGTCCTCCACACCTTAAGCAACGGAGGTTCCGTTTTCTGGAGTGGTTAAACCCCAGACAACGATGGCATTGGGGGAACCGCCAGTGCTCCTGATGGCTTCCACCTTACCCGAAGATAGCAGATGGTAGAGATACCATCTAACTTTATCTCCGGGTTGTTAGCCCTCTCCACTATCACCAAAAAGAGGGGGATAGGGACAGAGCCAGGTTTGCCCTGTGGAGCAGGCTTAGTCAGTTGCCTGACCAGGTGGGGCCTGCTGCACTGGCGATTTAGGTCTTCTTCGATGTCTCCCACCGATGTGTCGACTGGAAGGCCCCTGATAATCCTGCGGATGTCACGCTGCTTATCAAGGCCGAAGGTAAAATATGGGACACTTCTCCCATTCAGTGCCCTAAGGAGAAGCTGATAATCTTCTAGGTGTTTCGCCTGAAAGACGTAGCGACTCTTCCTCCTACTCACTTTGCACGCCCCTGACAGTGTTGGCATGACTTTCTTCAGGAAGCCCACCATACCGTTGAAGTCATCCACGATGACAGGAGGAATGTGTCTCCTGGCTGGCTGACTGGGCTCGCCAGTTGTCTTTAAGGAGGTGGACCTCTTCTTCCTCCTGATAACTTCACGGAACTCAGCTTCATCTACATCCGTTGAGATCTCTGATGAGCTGAGTCCCACCTCATTTACTTCCATCCTGGATGATGAGTCATTTGGAACCACGGTTCCATCGCTGGAATATTCAGCTTCAGCATCGGAACTGGTGTCTGAGAGCTGACTCTCAGTATTTCGGCCTATCCGCTGTGGTGTTTCGCGGGAAGCGCCATTGTTAGATGACTGTTTGGCAACAGCCAGACGTTTGACCTTGCAATTAACGCTTTTTTCAGCTTTCGGTGAGGCCTCTTGCTTCCTGAAGACGGGGTTGGAACCCCAGCTGCAGGGTGGGTGACACCAGTGCTGGTGCTTGTAATTGCATCCATTTCAGGATGGTTGGTTGAGGTGAATGGTGTGGTTGTCGTTTTTGAGTTGGGCATTTTGCCCTGCACCGAAGTGCAGTGAACAGCTAACCTTAACTAAATACGTACCAGTCAGCACAGGCTTGCTAAAAAGCGTGAGGTACAGAGGACCGGACCCAAGGGCGCCTTTCAAACCGCCATTTAGGGCGTTGGCTTAGGCCGTGTACCTCACCTGGCTGATGAGGAGTTGGCCGGCTGTTTTCTACGAGGTTGTCCTCTCGCGCGCTGCTGCTGCTGCTGATCCCTGTAGGAGAAAAGAGAAATTGCTCTTTTCGCTCGGCCACTCTGCTTCTAGACGTCGTGGAGTACACATCGCCTGCGAGAGTTGCCAGCGTCCAACATTCGAAGGAGGACTTCGAGCTTCTGCCTTCGTGAAGAGCCTTTCTAGCCTCTTGGAGGCGAGAAGGAGGTACCTGAGTCTGCTAGAGCTTCAACTGCTTAACAAAGTGCCTGGGTAGAACAGTAAGACCGCAGCCAACAGTCCTTGCGACTGGTTTTTTCGGCGCCCTTTAAGGGTAGGTCCGCTACTGTTCGTGCTTCTCAGCGCCCTAGACTTGTTCTTTTATACTCTTATTCTTCTTTTTTCCTCTTATCACTCATTAGTATCACGCAGAAAGGGGCCACAGTACCCTTTTTGTTTACTTCATCACACTCTCTCCTCATTGGTCACTCCATTGCCCTCCCTAAACCTTATTGGTCACTTCATTGCCCTCCCTGATTGGCCTTCACATTGACAATTCTGATCATGCCGACCACCCAAACACCAAATGTAGCCACCATGGCACAGAAAACCCGCCCTGAAAGTGACATCACGCCTCCCACTGAAAAAGTAGACCAAACCATCTTCTACTACCTCAAAGGCGGAGACCTTCGCACCTTCCTGGGAAAAGAACTGCTTCAAAATCCGTCGCAACCACTAACCAGCGACACACATGCTCTCCTCCTGCAGGAACTCAACGCCAGAAATCTGTACCTCAACAAAGCAGACCAACTGGTACTTTCAGCTGCTGGAACCAGCGAAACCATTGCCATATCTGAATTTCAAGTGTATATGGCACACCGCGCCCGTGTGGCCGCCATCACCGAAATGCTGTGTAAACATGCTAACAATTCATCAGCTTGGCACACAGTTACAAAACGTTCTGCGAGACCTTCGGAACAAAACCCATCCACCAGCACCACCATCACTTCAAACAGCTATGCTGTTCTGTCCCCAGAGGAGCCCCTAGAACCACATACTACAGGAGCTCAAACTAAGCGAAGGAAATGCAGCAGCCCCATCCCGCCAGCCGATGCTGAAATGAAAGATGATGCAGCTGCTACTGCACAACAAGCACCGCCCTCAGCACCTCGAGGACGACGACCCACTCCTATCTTCCTGCGCAACCCTGCTGATGCCAGGAAAGTGCTGTGCACTAGTGCGGAGGCACAATTTGAATTAAAAAATCTGCGTGGCACGGTCGCCCTCCTACCTGCCACGGCTAATGACCATCGTAACTTGCGTAAGCACCTGGAGGAGCACAAAATTGAAGGTGTCACTACCCTCCTGCCAGAAGAACGGTATCTACACGTCACCGTAAAGGATGTTCCAGCCTTTGTTACCGTTGAAGAGGTACAATCCCACCTCTCCAGTAAGGGTTACTCAGTGACACGTGTTGCCCAGCTGACCACCAGAGGCCCGAACCCTCAACCGCTGCCACACTTCAGGGTGGCCTTACAAAAAACCGACAACGCTAGAGAAATATACAAAGAGACAAGGATGTTTCACGCCACAGTGCGCGTAGAGCCCTACCGCCCACCACCACGCCCGCAGCAATGCACGAATTGCCAGCAATTCACCCACAATGCTGCTGGATGTTTACTACAACCAGTTTGTACCTTCTGCGGCACTTCTGGCCACAAACGTGCCAACTGTACACAGCTGGGTGTTCCTGGAGCTAAACCCCGCTGCTACAACTGTGGAGATGCCCACTCCTGCCGTTATGCCAAATGCCCTGTGTGGCAGGAGGCCAGACTAGAGCTTCTGACATCCAAGAATGGGCAGATGTCCAAATTCAACGCCCGACCCAGAGTGCCACACAATGCAGAGCTACCAAGAGAGGCATTCACCGGAGCACGCTACCCCGGTCTTCCACCAAGACAGCCTATTAAATACCCAAGTTATGCAGCGGCTGTCACAAACGCACCTGTTAATGAGCATCCCTCTGCTACGGCTGCCACCACCAAACAGAACCCCAAACCAGCACCATTGGTTCCAAATTCTGATAAGGTGCCAACACCTCAAAATTCTGTTCGACAGGTCCCCTCATCTAAAACCAAACAACAGCAACAACCTCTACCACAACGACAACAGCAAACTAGTCAAAATCATCCCACAAGCCTACCCCATCAGAAAACATTAACACAGCCTACAGCTGAACCCAGTTCTGCCCAACCACTATCCACCATCCCCAGTGAGACTTTCCTTGCTACCATGCAGCACATTCCAATTGCCCTGCAGCCTGCCTTTGCTGCCTACTTAGCGGAATCTATCCGCTCCCGTGAAAGCAATATCCACCCATACACCATGCTTGTACATGCCGTCCTAAACTTCATGCTCTACCATGGCTGCTAATTCTAACCTTGCTACAAACTACGTCTCCTTAAAAATCTGCAGCTGGAATGCCAACGGTCTGCGACGCAAACTAGCGGAGCTTTCCAACTTTGTTGCCGTCAAAGGTGTTCACATCCTTCTAGTGCAGGAGACACATCTAACTCCTTCCATCAAAGCCCGCATTCCAGGCATGGTATGCTATCGCTCCGATAGGGCCGACGGCCATGGTGGCACTGCAATCTATGTGAGTCGCAATCTACGGCATCACACGCTCCACATTACTCCAGCTTCACCATTAGAAGCAACTGGTGTAGAGATTGAGACCAACAAGGGTCCCCTTCGGCTTTTCTCTGTATACATCCCCCCCGGACACCCGCTGCCTCCAAATACTCTTGATTGCCTCTTCACATCTCAACAGGCTACTATAGCCATGGGAGATTTCAATGCCAAGAGTCCGGCTTGGAACTCTACCACTCTAAATCACCGTGGTGCTCTTCTTGAGCGCTACATTCAAAACAACAACTTATCTGTCCTTTCTTCTTCCTCGCCTACCATCCATCATGGTGACCGCCACCCACCTGATTGGCTTGACATAGCCATCCTCAAGCACATCCGACACCACCCCTATCTCTACTCCTTACCGGAGTTATCATCTGATCACTACCCACTACTACTACTCTTCCAATCCCGTCCTACTCTCAAGGCGAAACGCCTCTTTCCCAACCCTCGCCGCACCAACTGGCAATCATACAAACAACACATGGAAATCCAACCAACACTTCCAGCTCCCTGCTCAACTAAGGACGAGGCAGACGCTCTAATCTGCCGGATAACATCAACAATTTCAACGGCAATTAAGCAGTCGACACCCTCTGCTCGTTCACACACACAAACTGCTCGCAAGCTTCCCAAGCACCTTCGGGAGCTCATAGCTGCGAAGAATACGGCCAGACGGAGAGCACAACACACTGGCTCCCCCACGGACAGACGGATTTACAACCAACTCTGCCACCGTCTGAAATTAGAACTGGCTGAACACCTTAACGAGGATTGGGAGATCCGCCTTGCTTCACTCAACACAGAAGACCAATCGCTCTGGCGCCTATCCAAGGCCCTTCTGCGCCTTCCAACACAGGATAAGCCTCTGCGTCACGGTCCCATCCTCGCCCAATCAATCCGCGAGAAAGTGGAGCTAATGGGAAATTTCCTTGAAACCACCTTCCATCCTGCCGCCACCTCCAACCAGGACCACGTGCAGCAAATAACAGCTGAAGTCTCCCACTTCCTCTCTATACCATATGACCTCACTGGCATTCCTCAAACATCTCTAACGGAGATTACACCACTTCTCTCCTCTGTGCCCCCATATAAAGCCATGGGATACGACAATATTCCGTATGCCGCACTCAAAGCTCTCCCTAACAACTGGCTGGAGCTTCTAGTCCATCTATTCAATGCGCTCCTCAAACTGGCATACTTCCCCAGAGCCTGGAGGCATGCTAAAATCATCACCCTCCCTAAACCCGGCAAAGACACCTCCACGCCGGAAGGACATCGTCCCATCAGCCTTCTGCCGACAATGAGCAAGCTCTTCGAGAAGGTCATTCAAGCACGGCTGCAACAAACTCTCTCAGCGGAGACAATACTGCGCCAGGAGCAATTTGGCTTTCGTCAGCAACACTCAACCGTACATCAACTCCTTCGTCTAGTCGACGAAATCATCAAAGGCTTCAACAACAAGCACTTTGTTGTTGCCTTATTCCTTGATCTCACACGCGCCTTCGATTCCGTCTGGCACGAAGGCCTCCTCCACCGCCTAATTCACTATAAATTTCCACCATATATCATACATCTCATCCACTCCTATCTTCAAAAACGCACCTTCAGCGTCACCAAAGAAGACATTTCTTCCGCCTCCCACCCTATTCATGCAGGAGTCCCCCAAGGGAGTGTCCTTGGCCCCCTGCTCTTCCTCATCTTCATCAACACCTTGCCCTCCCAGCAAGGCTGTACATTGTACCAGTTTGCTGACGATACTGCCATTACCACTGCATCCACACGACACCAAGTTGCTGTAAATCGACTTCAGATCTATGCAGACAACCTCACCACCTGGTTTAACACCTGGCGCCTTACTGTTAACCCAACCAAGTCGCAGGCAATCACCTTTACAAAGCGCACAGAGGCCGATGTCCCAGAGCTTCGTCTTGCTAGTGGATTTGTTCACTGGACCACTACAGTCATATATCTAGGAGTCACATTGGACCAGAAGCTCTCCTGGAAGGCCCACATCGGCAACGTTTACAGCAAGGTTGCACGCAAGATGGCACTACTCTACCCCTTATGTCACCGAAACTCTGCCATGTCACTTGCGAACAAACTCCTTCTCTATAAACAAGTCCTCCGTCCTGTTCTCACCTATGCCTGCCCAGTGTGGGCCACAGCTGCAAAAACCCACATGTATCACCTTCAAACCCTTCAAAATCGCTTCCTACGCATCGCTGTTGATGCTGACTGGTACATCCCGAACGTCAATATTCACCGTGACCTTTCCTTTCCACTCCTCAAAGACTACATGCTCTCCCTTTCACAGAAATTCTTCGACTCCCTTCCGCATAATTTCAACGCCTTCATCCGTGGCCTCGGGGAGTATGATATTGACCCCGGGGAGCGATACAAGCATCCCAGGATCCTCCTACATAGACCCTAACATCATCCATTAAAAAAACAAAACAAAAAAAAAAATATATATATATATTCATCATCTCTCTAACTTATTCATCATCTCTATAATTTCTTCAATTCAGCATCTCACTTTCACCTACTCATAACCTCCCTACCACAATGCCACCGTCTACCACAGTCTTTATCTTAAAATTCTTCCTTCTACCAGTAAAGGACCTAGTCCTGGAATGGTATCTGTCGGAAGGCCCCACCACCCTTGGTGGGATCCCCTTCCAACGACAATTTTGCTCGTCTCGAGAAATTGGTGAAAAAATTTTCATCGAGGAGGACGGACGCCGAAGGACCACGCCGAAGGACCACGCCGCAGACTCGACAGCAACATGGGGAAGAAGAAAATCGCCGCAACACGCAAGCAGAGCCAGACAGCTAAGCCACCATCACCGCAGCTCTCGCCAGCCAGCTCTCGGACGCCTCCGCGCAAGCAGAGCCAGACAGCGAAGCCAGCATCAGTGCCACTCTCGCCAGCCAGCTCTCGAGCGCCGTCTCCTGCCTCGCTGCCGACACCGGCAGACGAGAGGGAGCCTCCCGCGGAGCTCACGGGGAAGTTCTGGGCCACTCGAACTGCTTCTTCCAACACGCCGGACGCCCACCTGGAGACCAGTCAGCGGCCGTCGCAATTGGCCGCGGGTTCCCCCAGCTCAACACGGCCAGCCTTCACCACAGCACCGCCGGAAACACTACCGCTTTACCGAGCAGACACACAAGCAACTTCGCCGACACAACAAGCTGGCCAATCCCCAACTGTTGCGACCACCATTCAACCGCCGACAGGAATCAACACACACAGCTGTAGTTATCGGAGTATCGCTGGACCTCCCTGCACGGTATATCGTCACCGCTGCTACGCAGAAGTGGCCCACAGCTGTAAGCGCCACTCGGATCTCGTCGCAACGAGGCCCAATGGCCTGCGTGCACCTGTAGTTTGCAGATCCTCTGGACCGCGACGCCGCCTTGACCTCAGGTTTGCCCATATTGGGACAGCTCCTGAAGGTGGAGGCCAGCAGACTGCAGCGACACATCCCGTGCCGGAACTGCTGCGCCTACGGCACCGCGCAGACACTTGCACCGCGCCGCCACGGTGCCATTACTACGGCTCTCACGCTCCAACTTCAGCATGCAGGGCCCACGATCTCCGCCAACGCCCCCGGCACTGAGCTACCTGTGACGGCCTCAGCCACTTCACAGGGCAGATGCAGTGCTCTGCGTACCCTCGCAAGATGCACCGAGTGGAGACTCACCTCACCGACGCACTTCCCTGCCAGCCAACGGACTCTTCCATCCTCAACGACAAACTTGACCAGCTCCACTCACAACGTACAGATATGTTCCCCAGCTTTAACATACGACTGACAGACCTGAAATCCGCAGAGGAAATCGTCGCCAAACACTACACGCAAACCGCCAGGAGAGTCAACTCTTACTTCCCTAACAGCTGGAAGCCACCTCGCCTACCACCGCACACATGACGACGCCTCAACAACTCTCCCACCCCCCCTCGGAAATAATTGCCGGATCCTATGCCCTCCAATGAAAGCAAATTGTTACAATAAAGACTTATATTTCTACTCCTCACCCTGAATACATTCCTGCATTCTTCACCTTTACTATCCACGCGCCTCGTTCAGGGCCTTTTGGTCATGTTCGACGCCTGGCAAGCATTCTTTACCCGCTCACCGTTATTGACGGCCAGCTCCTCAACTTTACATTTACTAATGGGAGTGATTTTAGCGGGATCCCACAAAGCCACTCAAACTACCTTCCCTAACTCTTCACCTCCTATCCCTTAGTAGTTAGGAGAAAAAAAAATTAAAAAAAAGGAATTGCCGTGAGCTGCCCTGAGGTCACTCCCGATGGTGGCAATTCGCTTTCCCTGAAGCTCTAGAAGCGCTGGTAGCTCTCGCAGAGGAGATGTTGACTCTTCGACGTCTCGAAGAAGAGTGCGAATACCTGCCGTAAAGGAATTGAAGGCGAGTTACTCGGGGACTTAATTACTGAAGTATCTGAACAGTACCAACTATCTAATGACAAGCAGTAGCGAAGTGACGTTTCTACAGTATATGCTACGCTCATGCCTAATGTAATACACACTGCGCTCCTGAATAACTGCAATTCGATATAGTATTAAAAATCATACAAGAACTCCGCTCAGTTCACCGCTTGGCAGTTCATATGACATTAATGTCCCAAAAACATTCAAACCAGAGTCAATAAGTCTAAACTGCAGAGAGCAGACTGGAATGAGTTGGGAAGCACGATGGATCACTACCTGCCACAGCTCCAAATAAACTTCCCCGAAGAGCAGGAAATAGCATTCAACAAAATGGAACTAGTAATTGTCGCTTTTGTCCTCTTAAAATAATCAAGCAGCTCCGAATAAAGCCAGACACAAAAAGCAACGAACAAGAAATGGAATTCATCCATGCAAATATTATGAAACAAGGAATATAGCATAGTCAGATCGTGTGTGTGTGTGTGTGTGTGTGTGTGTGTGTGTGTGTGTGTGTGTGTAGTGTTTAACGCCCGCTTTTACTACATATGGCACCGCAGGCGGTGACACTGATCATACATGAGATGAAGATGGAGCACCGGTGGAATGAGATGGCGGGGGAAACCGAAGGTCCCGGAGAAAACCCGCCCCAGCACCGTGTTGTCCACCACAAATCTCACTTTGCGGTCGCCTGGGATCGAACCCGGGCCGCCTTGGTGAGAGCCAAGCGGTCTAACCACTGAGCCACGGCGCGGCCTTATAGTCAGATCGTAACCACGTCTGCAACTAACTGAATAATTTGTATGAAATACTAGATCCTCAATAGCAGCCTGAAAATAGCAAACTGCTTAACATGGATTTACACTACACACACACGTATATATATATATATATATATATATATATATATATATATATATATATATATA
The DNA here is from genome assembly GCA_030765055.1 of Mantis religiosa. Lineage (NCBI taxonomy): Eukaryota > Metazoa > Arthropoda > Insecta > Mantodea > Mantidae > Mantis > Mantis religiosa. The sequence goes on along the minus strand of CM060959.1, from coordinate 141,333,027 downwards.
TATATATATATATATATATAATATGGGTATTTCCCTGTCAAGGCAGAAAAATTTAGTACCAGCCCAATAAACACGCAGGATGAATTGACCTTGAAAATGGAAAATGAAGACGAAACTATTGGCTAAATATGAAAATATATCGAAGTGCGAAAGACAACCATTGTGAAACCAGGTACATAACCCAACATCTGAACACAAGAAGAGCACCAGGATCAAACAGAAGTTCTAATGTGATACTAGACCAGTGCTTCAAAACTGTTAGCGAAAATTTATAAATAGACTCCTAAAAACGTTAGATCCCGTCAATACGGAAAGAAGCTTAAGTGATACTATTTCCGAAAGCAAGCAAAAATTTTGCCCTACCACCATTTGTTAACCAAATAAACTCCTAAATACGAAAGATAAAGTCTTAAAAGCATGTAGTAAAACATTAAATTTAAACACAAACGAATACACGTTACTAATTCTGGAGCAATTTGGATTTAGGTCACAGCATTCCAAGAACCTCCAAGTGCTAACATTGTAGGAACAAAAAGGATTTGTTATAAACAAATCCATAGGTTCCCCGTATTTAGGCATAAAGCAGGCCTTTGACAAAGTATGGCGCGATGGAATATGAAGAGAACAAACAAAATACAAATTTCCTGACTCTGCGTTTGACCAAATCATGGACAATCTCAATGATAGCAGATTCCACGTCTCGTTGGAAGATGTAGCTTTAAGCAGTAAACCAATAAAAGCTGTGGGACCACAAGGAAGTCTGCTGGGAGCAACTATTTAACGACATGCCTAAACTAAAAAGAATAGTTAACTAGATATATTGTAACTTTGTGGGTTCCTGAAATAAAAAGTCCAATTGCACCACTCAAAAATGTCCTTTATTTCCACCGAATTACAATCCGAACACATGCCGATTACACAGAATTAAGTAATGCACACAATTACGATTCACCAGTTCGTCTGTCACAGGTCCACTGCACGCAGTTACGTACACTCCTCTGATGCACGTTCACAGTCTTCCGGTCCGTTAACTCACTCGGCGCTCCTCACGCTGCTCGCCAAAAACTGAACTCACTCACCACTGCAGCCCCTTTTATAGGAATATCGCTATTTCTCGAAGTCTCGCTATTCGGTGAATCATCCTACAGGTTCTAGACGTAAAGGAGGGGGAAAGAGATGGCAAACGATGTTTTTCCAACCATCCCCCTAGTTACCGCTACAAGACAAATGGGTAGGCGGAGGCGAAGTGCCTCCGGTCCCCTACTCAGCTGTCAGTTGGTCCTGCTTTCCGATAATTGGGTGACACTGCTCCCTCCTAAAAGCTGGTCGTCCCGAACAGCAACATCGTAGCGGGCTAGGCCATCCAGGTGTACCACCAACATCTTTCCTCGGGGCACCTTCTGGATGCGGTAGACCACGTCGTTAATCCCCTTCACCTCCCGGTACGGCCCTTGCCATGGCTGCTGAAGCTTCGGGCAGCGTCCCTTGGTCCGCGTAGGACGGTACAACCAGACCAGGTCACCTTGCAGAAACCCTTGGCTGTTGGCTTGCCTGTCTTATCTGGTGTTCATTCGGTCGCTCACCTCCTAGATGTTCTGGCGAGCCATCTCGTGGAGGTGGTCCACCAGGTCCTCCACATACTCGGTCACTGGCTGCTTCGCCTCCGAAAGGGTTTCCAAAAGCCAGGTCACAAGGGAGGCGTAACTCTCGGCCGAACATTAAGTTGACTGGCGTCATCCCAGTTGTATCGTGTGTAGACGAATGGTACGCCAGAAAGAACAGTGGCACCTTGACGTCCCAGTCTCGCTGATGGCTGGCCACTACCTATCTCAGGTGTTCTTCTAAGGTGTTGATGTATCTTTCGACCATGCCATCCGACTGGGGATGTAGAGTGGTCGTGCGGGCCTTGTTCACCCCAAGCCTTTGTAGTGCCTCCTTCATTAGGTTGTACTCAAAATTTGTACCCTGGTCACTGTGTAGCTCTAACGGCACCCCAAATCGACAGAACACTTGCTCCACAAGGCAGTCTGTAATTGTCTTTGCCTCTTAGTTTGGGATGACGTACACCTCCGGCCACTTGGTGAAGTAGTCCACGACCACCATTAGGTACTTGTTGCCTCGGTCGGACATCGGAAATGGTCCAGCTATGTCGACGGCGATCCGTTCGAATGGAGCTCCGACGTTATACTGCTGCATGCGACCCCGGCTCCTAGTCTGGGGGACGCGACTCGCTGGGCACACGTGACATTGACGGCACCATCTCTCAGCGTCTGCTCGGAACCTCAGCCAGTAGTAGCGTGTCGTAGTTTGTCAATTGTCCGGTTCCCTCCCAGGTGTCCTCCTGAGGTACCGGAGTGCACTTCCTCCAAGACTTCCGGGACTTTACTCCGGGGAAGTACCAAAAGTTCTCTCTGCGTCTTCCCATCGGGTGATTCCCATATCCGAAACAGCACGCCCTCTCTGGTCTTCAACGAATCCCATTGGGCCCAGTACGACTTGTAGGTGGCGTTCTTCGGTGCAATGTCCGCCCAGGTTGGTCTTGTCCCTGCCTCCACTTCCCTCAAGAGTGGCCCCAAGTCTGCGTCTGCCAGCTGCTCCCTCCTCAGGCCTGCGCTATCCCAGCCATCCGCAGGCACTGCCGTGACTACTCGGACTGCTGCGGCACGCTCCTTCTCTTCAAATCTTGTACACTGGCCGCACTCTTCTGGACAGGGTCTTCGGGACATAGCGTCTGCGTTACCGTGGCTCTTCCCTCTGTGATATTCCGAGGTGAAGTTGTACTCCTGCAGCCTCTGGACCCAACGTGCTGTCTGGCCTTCCAGGTTCTTAAAGCTCAATAGCCAGGTTAGGGCGGAATGGTCAGTCCTCAGGTGGAATGGCTGACCGTACAGGTACTTGTGGAAGTGCTCCAAGGTCTTTACTACCGCCAGTAACTCTCTCCGGATGACGCAGTATTTCTTCTCTGCCTTGGATAGCGTCTTGCTGTAGTAGGCTATCACCCGCTCATGGCCGTCCTGGGTCTGCGATAGGACACCTCCAATGCAATGGTCGTTGGCGTCGGTGTCCACAATGAAGGCGCCACCCAGTTGTGGAAATCCCAAAATTGGAGCACTGCACAGGGTTTCCTCAGGTGCTGGAAAGCGTCTTCGGCATCCTCCGTCCACACATAAGGCCGATGTTCCTCTGTCAGGCGGGTGAGGGGTTTTGCGATGTTGGGGAACCCCTTTATGGAGTGGCGGTAATAACTGCACAGCCCCAGGAAACTGTGCAACTCTTTCTTATCCTTTGGGCGAGGCCAATCTCTCACAGCCTGTGTCTTCTCCGGGTTTATGGCCACTCTGGTTGCTGAGACTATGTGGCCAAGTAGTTCACTTCCTTGCAAAAGAGCTGGCACTTCTTCGCGTTCAGCTTCAAGTTGGTCACCTGCAGTCTCTGTAGCACCTTACTCAGATTCTCGAGGTGATCTTCAAAAGTCTTCCCGACGATGATGATGTCGTCCAGGTATAGCAGGCAGGCTTCGTCAGTCAGCCCTCTCATCACTGACTCTATGAGGCGTTGGAAAGTAGCTGGCGCGTTGCAGAGGCCAAAGGGCATAACCGTGAAGTGCCAGAACCCTTGGGCTGTCGAGAATGCGGTCTTCTTCTTGTGTCTTGGGTGTAGAGCTACCTGCCAGTAGCCCAACTTCAGGTTCAGGGTCGAGAACCACTGTGCACCAGCTAGCGTGTCCATGGTGTCGCCAATCCGGTGTAAGGGGAAACAGTCCTTCCGGGTGACAGCGTTCAACTTCCCGTTATCTACGCAGAAGCGTAGCTCACCGTCCTTCTTTGTCACCAAGACTATAGGGGAACACCAAGGGCTGTCAGACTCTTCAATCATTCCCCTGGATCTCATGTCCCCCAGCATGTCTCGTACCGCCCCTTGCTTCGCCAGCGGAACGCGTCTAGGTGGTTGCCGAATAGGCCGGGCGTCCTCGGTGTCGATGCGGTGAAGCACTCTGTCCATGCAGCCGTAGTCACTGTCGCCTTGGCTAAAGACGCGCTGGTATCCCCTCAGCAGTTGTCGAACTTTCTCCAGCTGTTTTGCAGTCAGGTGGTCGGCCACCCTCTCCAGTAAGCCTTCTAGCCGGGGCCCCAGTTGTTGAGTCGGCACCGGCTCCTGTATCTTGTCGATTGCTGTTACGCTTACCACGGGCTCGCACGTACCCAACTCCGTCCCGGCCTGGACACCGTGATCGGTGTCCTTTGGATTTAGTCGTCTCACTGGCACCTCCTCTCGACACAGCAGCAACGTCCTGGCTACACATAGTCCGTGTACAGGCGTCTTCTGGTCCAGCATTATGTTCCTGGTTCTCTGCCTTCCAGTCGCGCCGTCATCACCACCTCGATCCTCGCGGGGACAACCACGTCTTCGTTCAAGCTGACCCTGCAGATTCCAAGGCGCTCTTCGGGTTGACGGAGTATAACCTCTTCTCCGTTGAGCCGCAGGACTTTCCTGCCGACATCGACCGTCGCCTCGTGGCACCTGAGGGCATCCAGTCCCAAAATCACCTCCTCATCTACCTTCGCGACGAATACCCACAGACGTACGGCACTCCGTCCCAAGATCAGCTTCAGCAGGGCCTCCTCCACAGGCAAGGTGTCGCCCGATACCGTGACAAGCTGGTATTGACGGCTCGGCTTCCTCGTCGGCAAACCCTTCGCCACGTCAAGTCTGATGATGGTCACGGCCGCCCCAGTGTCCACCAGCACGCGGCACGGCTTTCTTCTTACTCAGCCGTCCGCGATGAGGCTGTTTTCCATCCGCCGGCTGACGGCGCGCAGTGTCACTCAAGATGGTGTAGACGGCGCCGACGTGCTCCTCGCCACGCCGGGCCTTACTCGTTCTTCCGGCTGCCCTTCCTGTTGTCGGCAATCCCTCTCTAGGTGTCCCGGCTGTCCACATCCCCAACACAGGCCACTAGGTCTTCGCCGGCGTCCCTCGGCTGGTCTTCTGTCTCCGGTGTAGCTGACACTCCTCGTTTTCGAGGTCGGGATAGCTGTTGCCTTGGCCGCCTCCATCCTTAATGCTGCTGTCAGCGCCTCGTGGATGGTTTTATAATCGCCGAGCATTAGGCGCTGACGAATCTCCGTATCTCGTACCCCGTCAACGAATGTGTAGGCAGCTTCCCGGGATACGAACTCTGGTGGGAGGTGGACTAGGGCCTTACTAGCCAGTTGTTCAACTGCAAGGGCGAACTCCTGCAGCGTCTCCCCTGGCTTCTGTGACCTTGCCTTTAGCTGGCTGCGGTACGCTACACCTAAGCGGTGGTTTCCAAAACGATTCTCCAGAGCCTCCCAGATGTCCTTGGGCGCCGCCGTTGTCTGTACCGCGTTCAGGACTTCCGCGGCCCGTCCCTGAAGGCTGGCTATTAACTGTGTGGCCTCCTCCTCTGGCGACCATTTGTTGTGCCTGGCCACTGTGTCGAATTGTCGGCGGAAGGCCTCAAACGTTGACGCGCCGTCATATTTTGGAGGTTTGCAAATCCTTCAGCCTCCTGCCGATGACGTCCTCCACTATGGCGTTCAGGGACTTGATGATGCTGTCGGTCTTTCCTTCCAGGTTGTTAACGCGGTTAGTAAGATCTCCGACGTCTTCCACCATGGCGTTCATGGACTTGGCGTTACTGTCGGAATTTTCCTCTAGGTCATTGAAGCGATTCGCCAGGTCCTCGACGCGCTCGTCCACTTGGCCCATCCGCTTGCCCAGCTCCGTCACGTCATTCCTCACGCCGGCCAACTGTTCTTCAAATTTGGCGGCGAGGGCCTCGTCCACCACCTTCATTTCCGTGGTCAGTTCGGCCATCTTTGCAGTCATTGTCGTGGCCAAGTTGTTTGCCGTTTCCGTCTTCGCTGTTAATTCGGCCTTCAATTTATCCATCTTCTCGGTGATGTCGTTGGCCGTCTTCATTTGTTTCAACTCTGCGGTCAGGTTCTTATTTGCCGCCTCCGTCTTTGCTGTTAGTTCCGCTGCCAGGCTATTATTTGCCGCTTCTGTTTTTGCAGCGAGGCTGTCATTTGCTACTTTCATTTCCGAGGTCTGTTCGGCCTAAATTTCCATGATCTTCTCCAAAATCTTTTCCAATGCCGCGTCCATGGCTGTAATCTTCGGTGATGTTGTCATCCCACTCCTGACACCAATTGTAACTTTGTGGGTTCGTGAAATTAAAAGTCCAATTGCACCACTCAAAAATGTTCTTTATTTCCACCGAATTACAATCCGAACACATGCCGATTACACAGAAGTACGTAATGCACACAATTACGATTCACCAGTTCGTTTATCACAGGTCCACTGCATGCAGTTACGTACACTCCTCTGATGCACGTTCACAGTCTTTCGGTCCGTTAACTCACTCGGCGCTCCTCACGCTGCTCGCCAAAAACTGAACTCACTCACTACTGCAGCCCCCTTTTATAGGAATATCGCTATTTCTCGAAGTTCCGCTATTCGGTGAATCATCCTGCAGGTTCTAGACGTAAAGGAGGGGGAAAGAGATGGCAAACGATGTTGTTCCAACCATCCCCCTAGTTACCGCTACAAGACAAATGGGTAGGCGGAGGCGAAGTGCCTCCGGTCCCCTACTCAGCTATCAGTTGGTCGTGCTTTCCGATAATTGGGTGACAATATGCATTAGTAGCGCAAGCTAATCGGAAGTCCTAAACATGTGCGCCTAAGTCCGCACATGACAGCGTTGCGTTTGTCCCATCTTCTGCAGAAGTACGGTAAGACACCCAAGAAACAGAAAATTGTGCTAACTGCTGTGATCTGCACCATTGAATTTTGAAATGAAAATCATACATTAACTTTAAATTCTTTAATAGAACCTTCGTCACTGCAGCTTCGTCAGGCAAATTTATTTTTCTTCCTGCAGCATACATTCGTTTGTCACTAAATACAGGCTTTTTTATATATATCTTTTGCTTGGTTTTCAGAGATTTTATTAAATACTGTACAATTAATGTTATTAATCTAAAGGGGAAAATTATAATTTAATGCCAAATTCAAGAGTAAAATATGCACTTTTTCTTTTAAAACTCAAAATATGCATTTTCCCTCAAAATATTCATATACATATATTGCAACGACTTATTTTTTCTATATTATAAAGTAAAACAATAAAATATATATGAGAGACATAATGAATATCATAAGCAACAAATTTTAAATATCTTAGCACTTATTTTTTTAAACTAACTAGGTACATCAACATAATTTGCAAATTTATCACTTTTAACACTTTCCATGTCTTTGCAAACATTTTTCCCACCATTCTGCAACACTGAAAATACCCTTAAAAGTCTGTGCCACGACTGAGCGGTTAGACTGCTTGACCTCACCAAGGCAGCCTGGGTTCAATCCCAGGTGACCTCATGTGAGATTTTTTATGGACAACACAGCGCAGGGGAAAATTTTCTCTGGGATCTCCGGTTTCCCCCATCATGACTCCACCAATTGCTCCATTATTATCATTTCATTCATCTACTTCTCTCACTCTCATTCCAGGCATCAGGCTGATAACCCATCCTGGATTTCTGTATCTGATCCAGAGTTGCAGTTTCTCAACCTGACACCTAATGGCATAAGGGGTAGAGGACCAAGAATTCCCTAACACCACTTAGTGGTAGCTAGGGAAGTTGAAGAAGCAGAAGGAGGAGAAGAAGGAGGAGGAGAAAATAATGATAGATAATAATAATAATAATAATAATAATAATAATAATAATAATAATAATAATAATAATAATAATAATAATAATAATAATAATAATAATAATAATAATAATAATAATAATAATAATAATAATAATAATAATAATAATAATAATAATAATAATAATAATAATAATAATAATAATAATAATAATAATAATAATAATAATAATAATAATAATAATAATAATAATAATAATAATAATAATAATAATAATAATAATAATAATAATAATAATATAATAATAATATAATAATAATAATAATAATAATAATAATAATAATAATAATAATAATAATAATAATAATAATAATAATAATAATAATAATAATAATAATAATAATAATAATAATAATAATAATAATAATAATAATAATAATAATAATAATAATAATAATAATAATAATAATAATAATAATAATAATAATAATAATAATAATAATAATAATAATAATAATAATAATAATAATATTTATTGAGGTACTAAGCTTTTACAATTTTTTGGACTGCCCTCTGTTTTGGTCAAGGTCACTGCTACACAGGGCAGTCCATTAAGTATATTTACAGACGTGTTACAATATGTGTTATTACAGAATAATCACTTATTATTCCTTCTCTCTTTTTACAGTCCATATCCACTTGTTTTTTAGCTTACTTAAAAACTGACCTATGTTTTTATAGTTTTTATTTAAAACCTTGATTAAGCTGATTCTCCTATTCATTTTTGATATTTGACATTCTTTCCTCCAGATCTCTGTTTCCTTACAATCAAACAGTATATGTTCTATATCCTCTTTGTCCCCACACAATGTGCACTCATCTTGCGGGTATCCATTTCTTTGACCTCTTAATCTCCATATCCCTGCTCTTAACCATGCTAACCCCTTTCTTTCTTCACTGTAGTGCTATCTATATACCTCTCCCTCCCCCAGCTATTTTTCAATGGAATATAGAAAACAAGTGATCTCTTCTCTGCTATTTGACTAAACAGTTTCGGGATCTCCATGTCTTCAAATCTTATTTTAGCCCCTTTCCAAAAACCTTAATAATTAGTTTCTCTCTTTCTCCAAATATCACCCATACCATTATCTTCCAAATTATTTGGTAAATTACTTACCCATCCTTATTTGGTAAAGTTAGTTCTTGATACTTCAAGCAGTTTCAGTATATTCCCCTCATCTAGATTCAATAATCTATACTAATATTTTAGTGCCCTTTCTATAACTAACCCTTTTCTTGGAATTCTCCCCATTTCAATTAGAGCTACTTCATTTGCAGTTGATATTGGCAGCCCTAGAACTTCCTTACAAAAACCCCTGTGTACATAATCTAAAACTTCCCATCCCTTTTCCAGCCCCCACATGTCAATACCACATAGCATTCATGCCTCAACTACCGAATTATATACCCTTTCTAACCATTTCATTTCCATATCAGGTATTTTATACAAACATCCTCTTACAGCTGCCATTGCTGCTTTCCCTTTAGCCAGTGCACATTTCTTTTGCTTCTCCCATTTCCCTCCTGCATCAATTTTCATTCCTAAGTAATTACATTCACGTACTACTTTATATTCTATTCGCTCTTTGTACCACTTCTCATGTTTACTCAGTTTAGTACCTTTTTTAAAAACTACAATTTGGGTTTTAGGTCTATTCACCTTTAGGCCCCAAGCTGCACAATATTTATCTATTTCTTGTAAAGATATTTTTAACCCATTCACAGTAATAGCACCAATCACCAAGTCATCTGCAAACAATAATCCAGGGATTTGTATGTTATTAATTACCGGCAAGAAATTATTATTATTATTGCTTATATTTTTCAATATATCATCTATGAACAAGTTAAACAAAGAGGAGAAAATACCCTTACAATAGAAATCCGTTCAAGCTATCCAAAGACACCAATGCACTCGTTTCCAAATATCCTTCAGCATGTCATATCATTGACCTTGCATCTCTTTCTTAACAGAACTGAAAAAATAGTAGATGGAAGTGCACTATCAAGGATAGGGAGGATATGGAAGAGGTTCCCACCCAAATGACTTGACCTTCAAAGTAACAAATGCAAGTGAGAACATCTGTTATCCTGTTGCAGAATGAACTTTTTTCAGAGCATTTATTGGGTAATGAAAACAACAGAACTTCAAAAGTGTTTGGATATAGCAGACAGCATTTACGATTTCTCCAAGTTCAAGAAAAAGCCAGGATACAAACCTATGCATTCCAAGATATGCAGCTTTATAACTTTCCTAGCACATTGCACAATCATCACTTCCTTCTTTTAAAGTAAATCCAGGACCTTTATTCTATACTCGGCATTTTGTTTTAGCTTGTAATGATGGAACCAGCTTTCAAAGCCTGTCACAATACTCATACAAAAAATTACAATCTTAATGTTGAAGCCTCTGAAGCTTGTGATCTTCTGTCAATAAAGATTGGACCCAATGTGCACATACATTTTGATAACCTAAGCTTTTAATCATTTATAATTCCTTTCATGGAAGTGTTGAAAACAGTGTTGTTGTAATAAATTAAATTTAAAAGGAGTCGATAAATAACACTAAACAACAATTACTTTTAAATTTTCCCGGAACATGTTTCAGAGACCTTGCCTCCATTGTTAATGTCCGGTTGACAATGGAGGGAATAGCCTCTGAAACATGTTCCTGGAAAATTTAAAAGTGTTGTTTAGTGTCATTTATCGACTCCCTTTAAATTTAATTTTAATCATTTCTTTCACTTTATTCTGTTCTACTGCAAATTTTGTAGCAGATTTCTATATGCCAATATGCTTGTTTTCTCTATGAGCTCACTCTTTCTTTGTTGCATTCTGAGGACACCTGCTACAAGGCTCATCACAGATATTCGTGTTCCCATCTTTGAAATGTTTCATCCATTTCCTAATATGCTGGTGTCCATGCAGATATCCCCATAGGCAGGTTGAAATCTCAGGTAAATTTCAACAGTGTTTTTGGTCTTTAACAAGGAATTCAATGACACTACATTTTCAAAACAAAATATTGATGTCCACCATTTTGGAAACACTGCCTCTGGTCACATGCTAGAAATTAGTGATGTCAAAATGTAGCAACATAGTGTAAAGTACAGATTATAATTCTGCTATTTTGTTACATTGTTGAAATTTGACTTTTAACAATGCGCTGCTCAGAACTTTCAGTGCGAACTTCATATTAATAAAGATCATTCAAACACAGTAATATTTTATTTTATTTATTTTTTAAATCTCTAGTAAGCAGCAGGTACAGTAGGAGAATTGTAATACAAAATAAATCTCTGTGGGGATAATTTGTACATCTACTTGAGGATAGTCTTTCTGATGTTGAAATTCATTTTAAATATAATTTACAGTACTACAACCTGTTTTCTAAACAAGATAGTGAGGAGAAAAGAAAATGCTGATTACAACCAAATATGAATACATAATATACAGTCACATTAATATATGAGATATTTACTAATCATAATCTATTAAATCAGGAGATATCCAAAATTTTAATATCATATAATTTGACAGAAAAACAAATTAAGAAGCTGTAAGATCATTAATGTAAAACTATATTGTATTCAAGTACATATTTCATAAGTAAATTTGATCTGCAATATTTTATGTTACAAGTCAATGTTTTAAATATTCTTTTCCAAATATTATACACAAGCAATAAACATACTTTATAAAATTACATTATATGATAACATTGACACATCTATCTCAGTATTCTTCGTGATAAATGAATAATTGACATGATACAAACTGAACTAAGCAAGCCTTTATTTTAAACTCTCAAATATTTCTTTTAGGGCACCTTTCAATAACTTCGCTACTGTGCTGTACAAAACAAGTATATTTGGTATCCTTATCTCATCTTTCAAAATACCTTTAAGCTCTCTGAAACTTTATCTGCTATGCAGAAATTTTCTTTAAGCAAACTATTGTCACGTGTACTGTTGAGGGACACACAGATATTAACTAAATTTGAACATTTTGTTTCATGGACATTTCTTTATTTCAGACTAACATATTGCTATTCATTGACATATTTTTATACTTCTTGGCTGACACCTGGTAGCAGCATTTGACATGTCACAGGAACTATGCGGTTTACCACTTCTCATGACAATTCCATGGGGATTTGCCATGACATCAGTTTCCTGTAAGCTACATGCAGATTTGCATGGCATTGAGCTGCACCTTCATCTTTATGCCTAAGTCAGAATGTTCTAGAACAATTCAAATACTCTATTCTGATTGGTAGAAGTCTCAGATGGTGGTTCACCTTATTTGGTATGGCTTCCAGTATGATTTGAGACTCCCAGGTATAGATGGCCTATATACTGAATTGTAGTTCCCAGTGTCTGAAGTCACTCATCTTTCATCTTGTGCAACCATGCTTGTGACCAGTCTGGACCCTGGCTCTATGTCACTCTCAACAGCCACAAAATAGGTCTTCAAAGGTAAGAGCTGAAAGGGAAACTATGTAACCAACTAGTTATTTGTAAGTCCATTTTCAAGATTTGACCCATTGTTTGAACTTTTAGAAAGGACTGAATCTATACAAATGTTTAATAAATGTGACATCAAACTGCACTGAGTTGTCCCTACCTCTTGATCCAGTACAAGTTCTATGAATACTTTAAGCACCATAAAAGGATTATCATTATTTGCCTTTTCACTCTTCTATTATAAAATAACATTGTTCAATTTCTTTTATCTACATGCAGATAATCCTATTGCATTTTTATTTCCTTATAAAAGCTTCTGATAACCGTAATAGTTAAATGTTATACTAATATTGTTTTACATTTAAATATAACATTACAAGCTTGCTAAACCATTGCATCAGTCATGATGTACATTCAACAAGTATCTGCAAATAGAACCACACAATTCTGCAACATACAGCATTAATATTAATTGCGAATATTCAATTATCCCTTTTTTCAAGGTAAATTGCATAGTAAGTTTCACACAACATAGCTATATATTCTCAATTTAAAATGGATTAAAAACACTCACTTGAGTCAATGTTAGCTGACAAGGGGGACAATAACCTGCAAAACTTAGGAAATTAAACTAATCTATTTTAAACTGAGAATTTAATTTCCTATTTATATTCAATATCCATTCTACAAGCAACACTTGTTACATGTGAGGCACATCTGTAAAGTAAATTTCCCACAGTTATCAAAGCATACATTGTGAGAAGCAACTGTATATACATGACAAGAATAATAATGAGGCATGGCGCATGCACTAGTATATCTTCCTGAGGGCTCATGGAGCCTCATAGTCTAGCTCCCACCATGTGTGGGGTGTGGTTGAGATAAAAGTTTTGAATGCACAGAGCCTAGCATCGAATGGAATTCATGCCACGTCTATGGGCTTAATGTCATGAGCAAGCAGATAGTGTGTTGCAGTGTAGAGACTTGTCACAATGTTTATGATGAGGAGCGCAGGTGGAGGCCATCCATCATTACAGGCGACCTTGTGGAGCTTGTGTGCAAATGCACAATGGCATATCATCCTTTATAATCACAGAACTCAGCAGTCAGTTTCCACAGATGTGCAGTTCCATGTTGTATGTAATTTTCACAGAGCACCTGCTTGTTCCAGGAATTGTGTTCTTGTTGGCAGTCAAAGGAATTCACTCCAGAATATAAAGCAAAGTGCATTGGGTAGCTTTGATATATCTGTTGTGGTACAGTGATAACAAAAATGAGTTTCTGGACTGGATCATCAAAGTCAAAACTATAAACCAAGCAGCAGTCAAAGCATTGATATCTCAGTGGCATTCCTTGCAAGTGAAATTCAAGCAGACTGTCAGTGTAGAAAGTGCAATGCTCAGTGTTCTGGAACAGTGAGGAGTTCTCATTGAATTCCTGACCAGAAGGTGAGACTGAATACTGAGCACTACCGTGAAACAGTGTAAAAATGGCACTGAACCATACAGAACAAGCAGTGCACGAAGCTTAGTGCCAGTGTTGTCTCGCTGCACAATAATGCTCAGCCAAACATAGCTTATGTACCTACAACAGAACTCCTGCAAATGTTCAGCTGACAGATGTTTGACCATATCCTACAGCCCAGACCTCACTCCCAGTGCTTTCTATCTATTCCTGAACCTCAAGAAAAATCCTACCTCACATAGAGGTTCCAATCCAAGGCAGTAGACTCCTATGACAGAGAAGTTAGTGTCACAGTATGACAAATGTCTGAATTCTGATGGTAAATATGATGAATAATAGCTCAACACTTTTTGTATCTGTTCCAATGAATATTTCAATTAAACTGTATTTTATTTTTCTTCATGGCTCCAGAGAAATTCCCTTTATGGATGTGCATTGTATTATAACACTCTTGGTATACATAACTCAAATTGCAGATGGATGATGGTGACTGAAGCAAAGTATAACAAGCGGACAAAAAAAATTAGTCATGTCTGGAAAACATCAAATTCATTTAAGTCCTATTTGGCAAAGCACCTTGTTTACACCACCATAGACAAAATTGTATAGCAGCAGCAACAAGTTACTACAAATTCCAAATATTAATATTAATAACCTATAGGATCAATAATTATAGCTAAATTCAAAACTTAAGCTCCTTCAACAACAAACTTATCAATATTAACTAAAATATTAATGAAACAAAACATGAAACAGTTTGGATTGCATGGTATTACTAAACTTTTATGTTCACTGTAATGCTGTGGTAAAACATAGGCTACTCCTGTGGTAAGTATACTTCTTGCATATGGTAAATATGTTTTTTTTCCCCCTCCTTCCCTTAATGAAACTGAATCAACACATACTGACTAATTATTTTGATATACTTATTTCATAGACAACATTCAGTAAAGTTAATAAAATAGTTATTACAATACTTCTTTAAGGGTTTATTCTACCAAACAGTAAACTTATTGCATATGAAAGCGTGCAGTACTCAGAATGGTGTGCAAATGCATCAATGAATCAATCGTGTTTGACAATGGTGGAATTTGCACATAAAGATAGAGGCACTAAGAGGTTACTGCTTACACTAATAATCAAAGTAGGAAGTTTGTCTGCTGATGAAGCTGCAGCTTATATTGGAGTTCCTGCATTTACAACACAGAGGATGAGATTTTCCAGGGAAGGAACTGAACACTGTTGTCCTGGTTGAGGAAGAAGAGAGATGCTGACTCCACAAATGGATGCAGTTTTAATTGCAGTAGCAGAGAGAAACCTTTTCGAATTGAAAGCCAATTCACATTTCCCTGAATAAGCTTGAACAGCTGTGTGACGAGTAAATGATGCAGGACTTCATGAGAAAACAGCAGCTTAAAAGCTTCAGAGAGACAATCACATATTATTTTGACCTGAATTTTCAGAGGAAAATACCAATTGCACCTGGAATAACCGATACTCTCAAATGAGATGACTGCTTCATCCCTGTTCATGAGATTTGAACCTTATTAAGAATGTGTGGGCTGAGGTGAAAAGGGAACTACACTCCAATTTTCCTCTAGATGGGCAAAGGACAAAGCCTTCTGGGCACAATTCAAGAAGCCACGTTACTGCAGGCATTTAATTTTGTCTATGCTCTGAAGTTTGAGGGCTGAAGTTATTATTATGAAACTAATTATGATTATTGTTTTGCTTTGATTTTAATTAGCTATTTAACATAAGTGTTAGCAGAACTATGCTTTTATGTGCATAGATAAGTCCATAACTCCAAATGCCAGTTATATTAATTACTACTATAATGCAATACTATTTCTATATATCTAGTCATAAAATTAACAAATGTAAAAAAATTACAAGCAGTGCGAAATTTGAACCTAGGAAGCAATGTCTTCTTAACCTCTCGAGCACCGTAACGTTATTCTACGTTCTGTTTCCAGCAGACATAAGTTATGTCACTGTGCTGTCAGTCACAGACCATTGCAGTTCTTTAATGTGTGTTGTGAACACAGTTTTTATTAAGATTTATCAATTAATACATAGATTTTGCAAATGGCTCATTTTTTGTGTCCATGGGTGTACCTTTTATTTTATAAAGCATGACAATGGAAAATAATAGAGTAATAAATTTCCAATGGAAAGTTTTCTCTTGTAGATGGTTTGGCTACATGTGCAAAACAACAAAGCAACAGCACAGAAAAGTGACAATTTTGAGAAAAAGAACAGGAGCTGCACTAAAAATTAAAGTCTACAAATTCTATCTGTAACACAACTAGAATACAAGTAACAGTTTCACAGCAGCTCATGCAGAACCCCTCTTTAAGGATTCAATACTACTACAAAAACTATAGCTACATCAAAAATCACAAGTTTGTCAACAACATTAACACAAAATAAATATTTTATCATTAAATGATCTTTTTTTTTTGTTCCTTTAACTCCAATGGTAATATCAGCAGCCATTCTCCTTTGGAACATATTCGAAGGTATTAACTTGTATTCGCTGGGTTTAAATCATTAGATCACGCACACATTCGCATTCTCATTCATACTTCCAGACTCTAGAGAAGATGAGGAATTATCTTGGTCGGAGAAAAATCCCCACCCCTACTGCTGGGAATTGAACCCGGGACCCCTAACACGGTAATTAAATGATTTTGTTGCAGCTAAAAAAGTACAACAGTCACCCAATATCAGTTTTGTTTTACTATGTTTAATTCTTTGAAAATAGATCTATTGATCTGTGTTAAAATGACATGTTTGTCAGTACCAACTCACAGTTGGAGGCACATTAGTTTCTAGGTTTCATATTAAATGTGCATTACTGGTATTTCTAGCTTTTTAATGGCATTCGTGCTATAAATGCTATAGCTAGTTCTGGTAGTACTCTCTCGATTACAATATTTCATTCCTATTTTAATCTCTTTGAATGTCAGGTACGATACCTTTGTTATTTTGGTTGTTGTTTCTGTATGCTATATGTTACATTTTGTGCACCATGAGATAACTACTGAAACATAGAACATGAAAAATGAGTTGTCTAGGAATGAAGATTTATCCAAAGAATAGGATAGACAAAGAAAGGCGTAAAATCCAGAAAACTATGAAGGAATTTATCAGAAAGAAAGCCAGACTTACTGAAAATTCATATACAAGGTATTAAGGGAAGGAATGATGGCTATACAATTTGGAAAGCCCAGCAAATAAGATTTCTAAACCCTTTCCCAATCCTGCCTATAAAAACAGAATAGCAACAGCTAAGATGAAACCTGAGGACAACCAAGGTAAATATGCGGTCTCTTATCAACAGTTGAGGCAATACCTGTATCTCCAAAAACACAATCCAATGCTGAACAACCAAGGATTGGATGTGAAACAAAGAGCGACAGTAAATCAGGAAGAACTAGAAGAAATCACATAAGCATTGTAATAAATAGTTAAGAGTTGGAAGAATAGTATATATTTTTTGTTTTCAGTTTAAGATTTCATTTTTTGTTAAGGAATAATTAAGTACATTTTATGCTCGACCATGCCAAACTTAAGTACTTATACAACTGATAGCAGTACTTTAATAGGCTTCATTAAGGTACACCTGTTCATTAATTATTGGTATTTGACCAATCATAAGTGGCCATGTAACATTGTGAAAGTGCAAGTATAGATTATTCTCGTTTCGACTGATAAGACTTGCACCAGTTTAGAAAAAAGTCAAAATATCTGTAGTAACAGTGACATTTAACTTACACCCCTAGAAATTACAGAAAAAGCACTCAATGTTACCAATCACTTGTTGCCACAGAAGTCAAGAAAGATGTACAATAAATTCTATTCATAATTCATGGTTTAGAGAATATCAAAAGATATAAATTCATTCTCAGAAAATGTATTCCTAGTGTATTTCGAAGAATTGTCTCAAAATATCATTGAGCTTGTGGACTCACTATTCTATTTTGAAATAAACACTCAACGTTAGTCATCAAATTGACTTTCTAAATACTCAAAACTGAACAGCTTACTAAAACGCAAATCAGGATATAAAGGGAAAAAAGCCAAAATATTTACACCTGATGAGTTGAAAACATTTATAAATGAAGTACCTGATGTTAAATACCGCATGATAAAAGTAAGTTTTTTTTTTTTTTTTTTTAATCTTACCAATATTTTGTTTTAATGTTTTTAGGTTAAACTATGTCACACGTTAACAGCTATTTATAGGGAAGTAATCAATATTTCTGCGCCTGCATACTACGTACTACGTCTCACTTTAGATAAAGGAATAACGATTGTAACATATCATTCAAACCAGAAATGAATACTTTGAAATGAAACCTTTAATTTAGATACATGATCGAGCATAAACAGTCATATGAAACTTTACTATAATGGTAATTAAAATGCTGGTATCATAATTATTAATCTCACTTGCTCAGTTAATAATAATACTCCTGTTTTAATTACTACCATTATAGTCTCGTTGCATAAACATACCATTAGAATTTGATTACTCTAATACTTAATAAAGCTTTGTTGTAGCTTACTTCTCATAAAATTACAAATATGTCTTTTTTAAATAATTAATGTTCAAATGTGCTATTTCAAAAAGTTATATAATTTGAACATTTTGCTGATAGCACTCTTAAGATATTGACGTACAACAATAAATTCCAATGAAGCAGGAAATGTTTTGATGCTATGAAAAGAAATAAAAAGGCTATGGTTTAAATTATATGTACTAATTCATTGTTCCAAAAATTGAAAAGGTGTAAAACATAAAAATAATCCATTTTATCAAACCACTCTATTTTCTTTGTTAGGTTTCGCTGGTGACATGAAGGAATACACAAAATTATTTCCCAAATGTGCTGCTTTGCTATTCCTTTTGTAAGAACTAGCGTTTAGGTCATATATGATATTTATTAAACTTCTGTACAGTTCACACAAGTGGAATTTTGTTATATGAATATCTATTAAACTAAAAATCCTTTCTTTGGGTTTATGTTTGCTCACAAAAACCATACAGAGAGGACACAGCTCACTCCACTCATTCATGGTTTAGTCAAAAGTTTCAAAACAGCACTCATATCTCTATGTTAATATCCTTAGATCCATCCTGTTTAGATGTACTAGTGCCTTCAATATAATGCACCAAAGTGACATTAGTCACATAAAGATGACATTCATCCAAGGTTTCAACATATTCACTTTTATGAAACAACCTGATTCATATTGACAAAATTATTTTAATAATTTTGTAGAATTGTACAAAAATTCTATATTTATTTTTGTTTAATAAAACTTTCTGGCTAACAGGTAAAATAACTTTGTCATATCTTACAAAGAAATCGAATGTCCAGATTTTTTTTACATATTTACAAATATATAAAACTACCATTACAGAAAGGCTAGGTAGTGATTTATAAATCACCAGCAATGTGCATTAAGATGTATATGAAGTATGTTTTCATATTAGATTGGGAACAGAATAATTTAATGATAAATGTTAGCAGTAGCAGTTATGACAGTCTAAAGACATGGAAATCAGACCACATTGAATTATCAGTTTAGGAAAGGACAAACTTAGCCTTTAATTTCCATAATTTTGTGTTATTTCTGTAATTATAATTTGATCAACATGTTGTTTAACCTTTACTCTGGGCTACTTGCTGCATTAATAAATTTCCTGCAGACTGTTATTTACATAATTTTATACAGTCAATAATAGTGCAGTATGCTCAAGTACTTCTTGGGAAGCAAGCCAGGTGAAAAGATGATTAGAAATAGACGTTTTGGGAGTGTGCATCTCTCCCATCATCAGGATATTTATTTAATGTTATAACCACAAATGAATCTTTGGATATAACACAATATATATATATATATATATATATATATATATATATATATATATATATATATATATATATATATATATATTTTAGATTTCTAATCATCTTTTCACCTGACTTGCTTCCTGAGAAGTACTTGAGCATATTCGTCACCAGGAAAGCTTCAGGTCTTATTAGTGCAGTAGTTTGATACCAAATTATTGGCAGGTAAGTTTAATAATTTTATAAAGAGATGAAATTAAAATGTGTTAAAATCCATGCATAATAAAAGAAGCACAAATTACAATTTAGTCTAGAGATGAAACCATTGTAACTAAGGCTAGAGTTCCAGTGAACTCAGCAAGAAATTCATTAGCTCAAAGTTTGGGTTACCACAGATCAGGACAGTTGCAAAATGCAGTTTGGCTAGTTCTGAAAACAAGAAAGGCTAAAGTAGTTCTTAGAATTTAGCAAGTCATGGAATAAATGTGTTTTGATATGAATTAGCAGCCTAAGTTTTGGTAACATATAATGTAGAAACTGTGGTGGGGTTATCATGATGGAGGCAGGACTTAGGTTAATAAAAGAGTGCATATTTCTAAAATTCACATCTTTTCCCTTGTGTTTTACAGTCTTACAGAAGTGCTTCACTGTGATCAATTATTGGCTGTCAATAGCATCTATACCACCAGGTTCTACAGATTTGACAGATGTCACAAAAATATTCAACAAATAGCATTTCAGTAACTCCTGGCAACTTAAGTTTCTCATTGTTACTATGGAGACAGTTATTTTACACCACGAAGTATTGATATGTCAGAAGTTAGCAGATACTTTACTTTGATAACACAGAGATTCAAAAACCACAATGCTACATATTCAGTTGTCAACTCACTTCAAGTAGCTCATGACCAGACAATTTAAGTGGCACTGTCTATCATTACTCTCACCCATGCATATCCTGAGAAAAGGATCCCACATTCACAACTGTAGCAGCCAGCAGCAGTGAATTCAAGTATCAAAATATTGGAAATGGCATCAAAAGTGTCAGATGCAGCAAACTTTATCAAAGTATATTCAAATCTAGAGAGTGATTTCTCCCTGCTGCATCATGCAGTCATTTGGAATGTACTGTAATAAATTTTAACTTTGAGATAAAATGAAAGGCTGAGTGCAACAGTGGTCTAACCCTCTCCAATGTCGAGTTTGAGTTGACCCTGCCATCTTGTTGTCATTAACCTGGAACTACCTATTACAATTGATATACACTGAAAGAAATTTACTTTTTGCCCATTGGCAGCAAATTGATTTCTTGCTCTCAAACTATAGTAACTTGCTGCTGTCAACTTTGCAGTACAATATCTCAACTTTTTAAAAATATGGGCTAGACCACTGTTACACTTAGCCTTTCAAATGTTCATGTTTACAAAATGAGATTTTACAATCTGACAATTCTGCAACATTTTAGCTCACATTTAATGTGAAATTGTAATGATCATTAAATAAAATTGTCATGACATTTTGACAAATTGTGAGATATTATAAAATTGTCTTGCATGTTGAGTTTTATAAAATAGGTCCCTGTTTGCTATGCCATTATTAGGTCCCATTAATTCAAAATAGAAAAGTAATGGCAATATGATGATGATAATGATCATGAGCCAGATCTTGCTGATATCTCTTGTAATGAAACAACTTGCACATAAATTCTGATTACTTATTTTTAGTGTAAAACTATTTGAAATATTTTAAAATCTCTTCTGTATTTTTGAGACAATTATTTTTCTGTAGTTCAATCTTCCTTTAGATGGGGCAGGGGGTTATGTTTTATCAGTTGTAATGTTACATAACTTACACTTAAATTTATAAAGGCCTAGCTTCAAGATCACACCTTCCACTGTAAACTTCCACAACAGCTCCTGAAATTCCTCTAAAACATTAAATAATGAGCAATAGCTTATACACTGTGCCACATCCTCTCCACAATTTTTAAAACATACCAACTGTACTTATTAGTATTTCTGTTCTTTCTTTCCAGCAACATTTACATAGCTGTAACCAATAAATTTCCCAATTCAATAATCTAAAGGTACAACAATCTGCAACCATTAAATATTTGGATCTGCTGTGAAGGATAACAAAGCTGAGGACATAAACAAGGGTTCATGAAACATGTCCCTAAGATGTGAAAAAAAATGTAAAGCAAGAGGTAGTGCAACTTACTATAAACCAAATGTTTTGCAATAAATTTTAATGTAACCAAGCAATGTTTATGTTTACAATGAGTTATCGAGTATTCAGCAACTATATCTTTTAACATCCTTACTTGTACGTTAGGTGTGTTAGATTTTACTGAAGCATGGTTACATTATACTATTAAAGAGATATAATGCATCTACAGTTGCAATTAGCAATGGGATAAACACTATCTTGATTACTTCTACAGGTTAGGTTATTGGATTCAAGTTAAAAGCTCTAAATGCTAAGTAGTTTAAATGCTAGCAAACAAAGGTTGAACATTTTATAATAAGATAGCAGGAGGGATTAAATCTCTACAGTTGCACAATGTCTGTTTACCCAAGCTCAGTAACAAAGATGTAACTTAAGATACCTCTTTTTGTATCATCTAAAATCTAACTACTGGGTGGCTGTAATTGAAATGATGTTCAGTATGGCAATGTCCTGCACCATAGCACAATGAGCCAGTGTGCATAGTTTTGGTTCCTGACCACTGACTCCATGCAGGTTCAATGCCACCATGGAGATGCACATTTTAAGTCCCTGATGAAAGACTGTTGGATACTCAGCATTATGAACCAAATGAAAAGCCAACATTTCGGGAAGTCCCACCTCCTTCCTCCGTGTATTGGTTGGATGATGCCCACCTCTGCTGTTTATAAGTGGACATAAGGCCGACAGTTGGATTATCCAGAATATAGTTCAAGCTTAAACTGTTATATCACAGTGGTAGAGGAAGTTCAGCATAGCACAGCTAGATTATGATTATAGCCATCTGAAACTTAGTAGATATACTAATTAGGAAATGTGTTTGCAAAGTGTACAAAACAATAATTAATTCCAAGTCTTCTACCAGGTACAGTAAGTAGTAATTTGTTATGGGTGCAGGAACCATCAAACATATGATAATGGTGGTTCTATCACTTTTATTGGGAACTACTGTTACAAATACTGTCGAACATGACCTCCCAACACCGCAACATTTTACATTCGTAAAACAGCATGGTCAACAGTTGTTCAAAGAAATCAGAGAGACTTCATGTTGTATGGTAACTTTTACGTTAAGCAGAGAAGGGACAGGTCCCTGAGAAACATAACCTTTCAAATATTCCAACATCCAGGAGTCATAATGATTTACGTTGGAGGATTAAAGACCATGCATCTGGAAATTGCATGAAGATGATTTGATCATTTCATGCATAAAATCTGTTACTTGGTGTAGCCTTATTTTGAAAGTCTTAATAGCAAGTCACAACTGCATTCTTGCAAAGCTGGAATTATGTAATGCAAAAGGAAGTACCTATAAAATGGATGGGCTACTCTTCCTGATGAAATCCTAAATTGCCAATTACCTTAAATTTGTTCCATGTTCTTTAACCATTAATTGACATAGTACCTCTCCTAGCTGTTCCCATCAGCAATATTTCTGCATATCAGATTGCTGTTGCTGTCATTCTGATAAAATGCTTCACTTGCAGTGCACAATCTCTCCTTTCAATAGTTGCTGTAACCAACATTCTTAAATTTTTATGTACTTTCACTTTGCTGAAGGAATCATATCTCATCAAGCAAATAAGAAACTGACAAACATAATGCCATCAGAGAAATATTCCAATATCAGATTTACAGAAAATTGTATAATCTGACTGCTTACAGTGCCATTTTCACTGGTAGCAAGACTGGCATAATTCCTGAGTGAATTCCTTAATTAGCATATCTAAAAAGTTTCAAATCTTTTTATCAATGAGCACCACTCTTGATTAAATTCTTGTTGATTGAGGATCACTTAAACAAGATATAACTTTGACCGAGGTTAAAACATAACTACAATGCATCTCTGTTAATTTTTGTTCAACTAATCATCAGCTGACCATGATCTAGGTTTCATGATTCTGTGAGAATTTAAAAAAAAAAAATCCAATCATATATGCAAAAATGTTGTACAGCAATTATAGTCTACATCACTTTGTTTTCATTTTGATTTTAAAATTCTGTATCATTAGACATTCCTTTGGTGATTAATGAAAATGGAAAAGGATTGATTCATGTTCTTTAGGGCAAGCAGAAGGCATAGATGCATTCAACCATGCAATTTATGAAAAATAAATAAATTCCTATTTGTTAAATTTGCAAATGTAAACATTTTTGAAATTAAAAAAGTTGTTCAAATATCTATATCATCATATACAGTATTTTGATAATATTGTAGAATTTAATTCATAACAATGGAACAAATTGTAGGCTAATAAATGAAATGAAATGTGTAGTGTTTAACGCCCGCTTTTACTACATATGGAACCACAGGCGATGTAGGCTAATAGATTAATAACTGAGCTTTTATCATAGTTTCAATTGCCTCGACTAATGTTATTAAAATAATGACTAAAAGTTTCAGAAATCCTTCGAAACTTAAAAATCTTCTATCAAATAAATAAATTTGAAAAAGTTCTATTATTATCTGACTCTAAGGCAGCTATAAGATCCATAATATCTAATATAACACACAAAACCTGAACATTGCAGAATGCAGTAAAATCATAAAACACTTATTAATTTAAATAAAAGACTAATGCTTCAATGGATGGACGGAAACCAGGAGATCTATGGTTCAAATCCAGGCAGTGGCATTGAATTTTTCAATTTGACTCTATCTAAAACCATAGCCCATACATGGCTAGTATATTTGAAGGATTAATTTCCATGAATTAATTTAACTAATAAGAGATTTAATGATGAAGCCTGGGATTTGAGTACTTAAAATAGTAAGTTGCCACAAAACGGTGTACCTCGAATATGAGAGCCTGTAGTGGTTTACTGGGAAAATATGAGTCAACTGGAGAATTTAATGTCGAGATGGCACGTTGGCCATGGTACCTCAATGGGTAAGAGCGACTGGATGGAACCACAAGATTCGTGGTTCAAATCCCAGCCGTGGTATTGAATTTTTCAGTTTGACTCCATTTATCTAAAACTTCAATGGATACCAACACATTGCAGAACACATGGTAATGGAGCAGCTAACTTTCTAGCCAAAAAAGGAGCAAAATTAGGTCAAATTCATTTTAGCCACTAAGTTATCACTCGATCAAAAGAACAATTATATCAACATACAATCAAAAAATTAAAGAACATAATATATTACAAACAAAAGGGAAAATTTATGTAATAGCATGACCAGAATCAATACACCAAGAAAATCCTCTGTGGCAACTTTTACACTCCTAACAGGCCATGACTGTCTCAATAAACATTTATTCAGGATTGGTATAATTAAATCTCCTCTGTGTCCTTTTTGTACACTTGGAAACCACCTACTCTGCTGCCCAACCTTTAGTCAACACACCAACATAACATCAATATACTGGAGTGCAAGAGAGTGAATTGGCTTCATTGCCAACTGCTTAACATTGGATACCAACCAGTTTTACAAATATGATGTAATATCAATGCATGTCAATAATACATATCATCAATGTGACGAAATTCATTACAGATATATAGATAAAAGACAGAAGAAGCAATTATATGTGACACACCACTGATAATTATATTATAATATGCGGAACTGTTATTAGGTGGATGCTAAAGGTATCCATTATAACATGAAAGTTCCTTTACGGTATGAGTTCAAAGTTACTCTATTCACTGCTGAAAATGATTGCGGTTCCTTGGAAATTCTAATCAGTAATTTCATTTACGAGCACCACAATGTATCTTTTGATAGCTAGATAGATTATTTTAAGTTCTTTTCTCCTTATTCCGTCCACAATAAGTTTAAGTAATTAAAGTACAGTCCGGTGCATGAAAATGTTCCGATGCTGTTGGTATCTTTTGGTGTGTTACTTTATATAATGTTGGCATAACCATTTCACTATTCATGTTCTGCAGCAGTCCTGGCTGTGCCAATCTCTTATTGGTTTATATCAAAGTCCAATAACGCAAGCAATGACCGATGAACAAGGCGTGTAGCCAAGGAGCATAGTGCTAGGGGAGGGGTAAGGAGGAATTTAACCTTAGTGGAACGATTGTCAACACCATCTCCTGTCTATGTCCTTTGCTCATTGGTTTGATGTCATAACTCTTGGGATCAGTTTTGGGAACCGGGG
This sequence comes from Mantis religiosa, assembly GCA_030765055.1. Taxonomy (NCBI): domain Eukaryota; kingdom Metazoa; phylum Arthropoda; class Insecta; order Mantodea; family Mantidae; genus Mantis; species Mantis religiosa. The sequence goes on along the minus strand of CM060959.1, from coordinate 141,307,145 downwards.
AGAAGAACAAGGAGTGGGTTACATGAAATAGCTTTGTTGAATATATGATCCTCTATACTATGCATGCCATTAGAAGTGAGCAAATGATATGGATAAAACACGTCGAAAGTAATTCCGCTTATTGAGCAAGGATATAGTGCTGTGCAAGGGCTGGGGAACTATATGGAGTATCTCCAAGAATTGCTTCAAACTGGTGGAAGAAATACCAAGAACGGGGATACTGGACACACAAGCCAGTTATTGCAGTTTATTATAAACATATCATGTGTTCAATTGGCACTAAATCTCTACAACAATAATGTCAGCACATATTATAATAGTGCCCCATTTTACAGGTAGGGAGGGCATTGGGTATCCATGTGACAAAACATGCTTTTGTATGCTTGATATGTTTTGTGTAGACAAAACTAAAGTTGCAGCTTTAAATTATTTTGTAACGAAATAAGACGATTCAAAATAAATATGCGCAATGTACAGTTCAAGTCGATACACGTAATAAAACAGATAAATCTGTCCCAACCCTCATTTCCTTCCCAAGAAAACTGCATAAACCTGAGAAGGTTCATTATTCGAAAAGAATGGGCAATTTACTCCTGTCCTCAATAACCGCAGATAAAATAATCAGTCTGATGAGACGCATTCCGGATTATATGTTTCAATGTAGCTTAAACTGTCTGGGCTTCTGGTTCACCTCCGCCATTGCAAAACAAAGGGCAGGCACACACCTTCCTATCAATGACAGGGGTTTGAACTGGGGGTGTGGTGCCATTCACCTACCAACCTAAACAGCTGTTCCGTATATCGGAAAGTTTCCGTGCACCAGACTTTGCATTATCTTGTCCTCAATACTTTATTTTTTTTTAAAAAGGGGGTGGTAGTCATTCACGCAGCTTGACTGCAATTAAAGGCACTGATTGGTCCAGCAACCACAGTCAAATTTGACCACAAGCAACTACTTGGTCATTGTCAACAAATCAAAAAATCACATTGAATAAAATCAAATGTTGATTTGACCATGGTCAAACCATGATTAAGCAATGGTGCTCATGGCAATTTCAATCAGTACAGTCTGTGCTATGCTGAATATCTTCCCTTTAATTATAACCAACTGTCATTATACTGACAATGCACATTTTCTCCATTGAGATAACAAGCTTCTAAAACATTCGCTTGGTTGTAAACTGTTCTTCAAAAATACTAAAAATAAAACTACCTAAACATATGGTTAAAAAATTTTCTTTCCAAAAATGCTGAAAGTATATTTGTTACGCCTGATATATTTCCATGAAATGTGTGTGTAAATAGGTGAAAGTTAATAAGATTAATTCACAGTACAGCAGATTAAACAAAATGCACTTGACACTTCTACATTGTTAAGTTTCACAATGAGTCATCAGTCTCAATGTTAACTGAATACCTGCTTGGGATTTTCAAATAATGTATGATGTTACAATTTAATTTTAATGACTCCAAGTAAAAATGTAATAAGAAACTGCAGGATTTGCCTGTAGCATCGTAATAACTAAACTGTCCTTAAGTGTTTCAGTACATATATAATCTGGTAGAACATATTGGGTGATGAATAAAATGGATGAAATGAGCCTATGTTCCATATAGCTTAATGTTAACCTTCCCAAGGTTAAAAAAAAAAAATATGGAAAAGTGAGACAGACATGCTACTCCCATACCACACAAAATCAAATGTTTTATGTTGTCTCTGCTGTATTTATTTTGTTTTTAGATCATTCCGCAAGATGTTTGTACACATTTTCTAGGAATCAACATCCAGATTTAGGTTATAACTAAAAGCATAAGAAGCGTTACTGTTCTTTGATACCTAAGCACTTATAAATAAAACAAGGAAAGGAAAGGTGCATCTACAAATATATGAAAAAAGAAAGGGGGAGAAAGAAAAACAAAAGAAACAAAGCAAAATATGACAAAAATAATATACGTTGAAAGCATATATATCACAACATATATTTATACTTATTATAAATTCATTTAACAAAGTTCATTATTAATCTAGAGCCATACAAATATGCACATATGAGCAAACTGAACTGGAACGATTTACTCTTCCAGATGTATTTCTATTCACTTAGTAAAGGAAGTAATGTACAATATAATTAACTATACTTTTAACATTTTTATCAATATGCAACACTAAATAAATTATGTGTAATTATATCAACAATATCATTTATATCTGCTTTGTTACACCAACCACAAAACCATTATTTCTTAGTCCAATGCTAGAGACTTACTTCAAATCCATTAAACAGTGATTCTCAAAATGATAATTTTATACCAGTAACATACAATTTTTATATGGCACATTAACCTGCTAGGAAAGATGAACTGGAAACTGAAGCTCATCAAATAAGAGGTCAGCGCTCAAGGAAACACTGAATAGCCCAGTCAATTCTTCCTCTAACCTATAAATGTTATTCTCAACATTTCATCCATATTTATTCTTTGGATTTCATCTGTGCACCTTTCAAGTAATGAAACCAAGGAGCAACCCTTCAATAAAGCCTCCTTTCTACAGACAGAGAAACTTTATTCTTATTTTCTCATATCTTTTGCTGAAAATGTACAATTTTCTTTGCAGTCATAAATTCCACATCTGATGACTTACCTCAGTTCAGTTTGTTTGGTTCAAAAATACAGCTTTTTGTTCTCAACATACAGATTAATTCGAAGGTAATATATCCTACAAAAGAATAACACTAATGGGTGGAATGTGTTAATAGCCAGAGATGTGAAGTGTGTAATATTATAAAGCTGTGGGAAGCTGCAAGTTCATTTAATAATGTAAGAAATAATAAAATTCTTTTCAGCAGTTAATGGAGCTGTATAAGAACAGAAGGAAATGCAGTTTTTGTAAAAAAAAAAAAAAAAAAAAAAAAAAAAAAAAAAAAAAAAAAAAAAAAAAAGCAAAGATATTTATAAGGATACATTTAATATTGGCTCTCCTTATGCACCAATATAATAAATGTACTACTGTGGATATCCACAAAACAGGAAAGCAATAGTGAATGTAGTATTTCAACAAACCTCTAAATTGAAAAAAAAAAAAAAAAAAAATATGTACATGAGATATATCTTATGCTTTCCCAGCTATTAAAAAAAGTTATATAGAAAAATATCCAGCTGTATAGCAACAGCCAGGGAGAGAGAGGGGGAGAGGGAGAAGACACACACCCCAAACAGAGATTTGAACATTTGTAAGAACTTACATTTATATAATCAATGTTAAGCACAACATAGCAGCTCTACACAGTTTTACAAAAAACTCAAAACATTAGGATGACAAAAGCACCATGCAGAGATCAGACCATTAAATATTTAAAGAAGCTCAAAACAGTGTAATGACACAATTGACTACTAAGAAAATGCTCTAATTTTCTAACAACCAACACTTCACATCCCTTGCCATACTTGTTTAGATTTTTCAATGTTGATTTTGACAAACAAGCAGTTTTCAATTACACCAGCATACCTTTATGTACAGACATGCACATTTATACACATTTATATTACATAAACATACTCCAGGCACACAGTTCACTGTAGTAATGCTGACACATCCCACACTTTGATCAGTCGATCTTGTCCAACAGTCAAGAGGCGTTTACGTGGCTCATCTAAATCCATGTTTACAATACTATGCTTTGCATCGTGAAAAGTTGCCATTGGTGTATGGCTGTAAACACAACAAAAACTGTATTAACCTCTGCTGCAATATGCTTATCAAGTAAACTAAAATTAAACATAATTTATCAGCAACGAAATGCATAAAGGTGGAAGTAAAACAAAAGTAAAACTAAACTAATGCAAAAATTCATAGTGATACAAAATAGTTTATATGCAGTGGATTACATATTGTAACGCGAGCGCTGGAACACCCTGTGAAGCAGCTGAGAGCGGGAGACAGGGAAGGTTCGGTTAGCCACGCCCTCGCCTCGTTTGTCCTATAGTGGTGACAGGCTGTGGTCAGGGGAAAAACATGACTGTGTCATCTGTTTCTCTACACCTGTTTCTCGAAATTACGGAATCTGGAACATTCCCCTGGTCACTAGAAACCGGCGATATTCCTATATAAAGAGGGTTACAGACGGACAGAGTTGAGTTGGTTTTGTCAGTTAGTGAGTGAGGAGACAGTCAGTTCTTGGTGTAAGAGTTAGTCAGTGTTTGACGTGCTAGCGAACGAGCGCCGTGTTAAGGAACGAGAAGACTGTGTACGTGCATCGGAGTATTGTCCGTAATTACTAGTGCAAGTGAAATTGTAAAGAACGAACTGGTGAATTGTAATTGTGTGCAGCACGTAATTCTGTGTAATTGGCAAGTGTTAAACTGTAAGTCGGTAGAAATAAAGAGCATTGTTGCGTTTGTGTAATTGGACCTTTTATTCCACGAACCCACAAAGTCACACTGGTGTCAGGAAGCGGGAAAACAACATCACCGAACATTACAACAATGGAGGCAGCATTAGAAAAGATTTTAGCGGAATTGAAACAAATGAAGACGGCCAAGGACAACATCACCCGGAAGATGGAAGAAATGAAGGGCGAATTAACAACGAAAATAGAAGCGGCAAAAAACAACCTGGCCGCAAAGCTGGAAGAAATGAAGACGGCTAACGATAACCTCAAGGAGAAGACGGAAGAAATGAAGGTTGCGAACGAGGTCCTCGCCGCAAAGTTTGAGGAACGGTTGGCCGACGTGAGGGATGACGTCACGAACCTGGGCAAGCGGAAGGGTCAAGTAGACGACCGCCTTAATGATTTAGAGGAAAAGGCCGACAACATCGCAAAACCCCTCACCCGCCTGACGGAGGAAAACCGGCCTTATGTGTGGACGGAGGACGCCGAAGACGCTTTCCAGCACCCGAAGGGGACCCTGTGCAGTGCTCCAGTTTTGGGTTTCCCGCAACCGGGTGGCACCTTCATTGTGGACACCGACGCTAGTGACCATTGCATTGGAGGTGTCCTATCGCAGAACCTGGAAGGCCAGACAGCACGTTGGGTCCAGAGGCTGCAGGAGTACGACTTCACCTCGGAACATCGTAGAGGGAAGAGTCACGATAACGCAGACGCCATGTCCCGAAGACCCTGTTCAGTAGAGTGCGGTCAGTGCACCAGAGTGGAAGAGAAGGAGCGTGCCGCAGCAGTCCGAGTAGTTGTGGCAGTGCCTGCTGAAGGCTGGGATAGCGCAGGCCTGAGGAGGGAGCAGCTGGCGGACGCAGACTTGGGGCCACTCTTGAGGGAAGTGGAGGCAGGGACGAGGCCAACCTGGGAGGACATCGCACCGAGGAGCGCCACCTACAAGTCGTACTGGGCCCAATGGGACTCGTTGAAGACCAGAGTGGGCGTGCTGTTCCGGGTATGGGAGTCACCCGATGGGAAGGCGCAGAGAGAACAGTTGGTACTTCCCCGGAGCAAGGTCCCGGAAGTCTTGGAGGAAGTGCACGCCGGTACTTCAGGGGGACACCTGGGAGCGAACCGAATGATTCACAAACTACGGCAGCGCTACTTCTGGCTCAGACTCCGGGCAGATGCTGGTGGTACACCTGGACCGCCTCGCACGCTACGATGGGGCTGTTCGGGGCGAACAGCTTTGAGGAGGGAGCAGTGTAACGCGAGCGCTGGAACACCCTGTGAAGCAGCTGAGAGCGGGAGACAGGGAAGGTTCGGTTAGCCACGCCCTCGCCTCGTTTGTCCTATAGTGGTGACAGGCTGTGGTCAGGGGAAAAACATGACTGTGTCGTCTGTTTCTCTACACCTGTTTCTCGAAATTACGGAATCTGGAACATTCCCCTGGTCACTAGAAACCGGCGATATTCCTATATAAAGAGGGTTACAGACGGACAGAGTTGAGTTGGTTTTGTCAGTTAGTGAGTGAGGAGACAGTCAGTTCTTGGTGTAAGAGTTAGTCAGTGTTTGACGTGCTAGCGAACGAGCGCTGTGTTAAGGAACGAGAAGACTGTGTACGTGCATCGGAGTATTGTCCGTAATTACTAGTGCAAGTGAAATTGTAAAGGACGAACTGGTGAATTGTAATTGTGTGCAGCACGTAATTCTGTGTAATTGGCAAGTGTTAAACTGTAAGTCGGTAGAAATAAAGAGCATTGTTGCGTTTGTGTAATTGGACTTTTTATTCCACGAACCCACAAAGTCACAATATAAACCAGAACTATTCACTGTTGTTTAAATAATGAATGAACCAAGTGGTGATGGATAGTGGTGCAGACGTCTGGAGGTATTCCTATGTTGGTCACATACAGCAAGCTGCTTTCATTATGAGCAGCACGGTGAATGAGTAGAACGTATACACATTTTATTGAAATTTAACTGTATTGGAACACCACAGTGAAGCGAAATAATTATTAAATTATAGATGAGTCGTATTTATTACACATTAGCTTCACTTATGTACCTATATTGAGGACATGTTTCGCAAACCATCGTTTGCATCGTCGGCTCTTATGCGACTAAAGCTTGATCCAGTGATGTGGGTAGTTCTGGAGTTGCTGCTGCCATCTGTTGATTTTGTGATGAATTTAAATGTGGGGTTGTCTTCTGGCAGGATTTCAAAGTTCATTAGTTGGTTTTTATGTTTTTCTATGTATATTCTCTCCAATATACGAGTTTGCTATGTTTTTGTACGTATATGTACAATTATTTAATTGTTTAGATTGTGATCAGGTTTATATTGGAAAGACGAAATGTAGTTTGGAAACCAGAAAGAAAGAACATTTTCGTAACATTAAATATAAAGAAACTGATAAATCGGCCGAAGCAGATCATTTTTGGTCATTAACCATGAAATAAATCCCGAAGTTAAATTATTAAAACAATTAAATGGTCCCATAGATTTAATAGTTTGGGAAAAGATATTTATTTTAAAAAATAAACATCGCGTAATGAATTTTGACATACTGGTACTTGATTCTGTTTTTAGATTTGTTTCGTCTTCAGATATTGGTAATGCTGAAAACATAAAATAACAAGAAAAAAACAAGGTAACCGAGATTTCCTTGACAACAGAGTTTGTTTTGAATTGAGGACGAATGCGATTTGCTTCGAAATCAATCTTCATTAGAAAGAAGAAAGAAATATTAACATCAATTTCTTAAGTTAAGTGGAGATTTAGTAACAAATATTTATATTTGTGTAATCAAGGATAAAATGATAATTCCAAAAGTAATAAAGAAAAATATAAAACCAGACAATCCTACAGTAGCTACATAGTATATAGATTACACAATTCATAAAATGTGAAATAAGATGCATCCAATCATTACTAACAACATAAACACACCCTGCTACAAACTGTTAAAATGGGTAAACAAATTCAAGGAGCTACCAAAACTTGAAAGCCACAGTATTAACAATTCACTGGAATTAATAAGACCTTTTTCCCCACCAGCCGAACAGTATCGCTTGATGTAATTGCTTTGTTCCCAAGTATGCCAAGAGATCAACTCATAGAAGACGTGTAGAGATGGCTTCAGTCCCTACAGTTAGGCCAGATCATAGAAGAATACCTTGTTAACTAAACATCTACATGCTCAATTTCTTCTCGGGAAGCAAGCCAGGTGAAAAGACAATTAGAAATTGATGTTTCGGGAGTGTGTATCTCTCCCATCATCAGGATATTTATTAAATGTTATAACCACAAATTAAACACTGGATATAACACAAATATAAACAAAGACAAAACACTATCAAAATTCACATTACTGAACAAAAAACTGTTTTCAGTAAATTTGAATGCCAGGTCAGGAAATGGTGTGAGTATAGAAAATTAATTGGGTAAAAGAAACGTAACTACTTAACTTGATTATCAAGCTGTATTGATCTGTACTTCTTAAATCAATGGATTTCCATTTTTAAGGCCGGTTTCCAAGATATTTGTGGTTATAACATTTAATAAATATCTTGATGAGAGATACACACTCCCAAAACGTCAATATCTAATCATCTTTTCAACTGGCTTGCTGCCTGAGAAGAACTTAAGCATATTCGTCGCCAGGAAAGCTTCAGGTCTTATTTTAAACATCTACATGTTTTCCCGATAAACCGCTAGGGGTCCTAATGTCATGACAGCACATTGGTCATGGTAGCTCAAAGGTAACTAGATGGAAACCAGAAGATCCATGGTTCAAATCCCGGCCATGGCATTGAATTTTTCAGGTTGATTCTATCCAAAACCTTAGCCTATACATAGCTAGTATGGAGGAATGATTAATTTCCATCAATTAACTTAGATGGTGTATTTTTGGAGCAAACATACCTTCTTTTAAATGGAACAATGACTAATTACATAAAAAATTCAAAAGTACAGTAAATTAAAATGTTAATGGTTGTTTTTCGCAGGATTCTAATGCCAGTTGTACAAGAGATATCTTATTTTGAAAATTAAACATACTGACACTGTTGGTACCACCGACATTGTGGTAGCGCAGACTAAAGTAAAACAAAAGAGAATACACTGCCTCTGTGGATCCTGACAAGTAAAGAGACATTTGACCTTTAAAGCTTGTGTTCAAAATGACCACCTGTAGCATCAATACAAGCTTCCAGTCACCTGTGATAAAATTGCTATACCCGTTCTACCATTTCTGTGGAAATTTCAGAGCAGACAACAGCAATTCATTGTTTCATATCATCTGGTATAGTTGGTATATCTTTGTAGACAGTGTCTTTCAGTTTTCTTCAAGAAAAAGGTCTAACGGAGTTAAAATCCAGTGAACGGGCCAGCCAAGGTACAGGTCCCCTTTGTCCAATCCATCGATTCAGAAACAATCCATGAAGACCACCTGTATTAATCTGTGCTCTATGGGCTGGACAGGCCATCACGCTGGAATCACAGGTTCCTGCTAGTCTGCATCTGTGGAAGATAGTCTGTTAGCAGGCTGAAATACTTGTGCTAGTTTAGTGTTCCTGAGAGAAGTCACTGAAGATTGTCAACAGACGAATAGTGCATGTTTCTGCGGTGTACCTGGCCATTACTGCCTCATCAATAAACAAAACACATGATAGGTCTGGAATAGCATGTCTTAATGCCCATGTGCAAAAGTTACCAGAATTCTTAAAAACATTTCCATGCAGCTCTTAATAGAGAGAGATGTGACAGGGATGGAACTTATGTTGATGGAGAATGCAAAGTACACTTGCCTGACTCATTTCACTTTTACGCACGATTCTGTGGGAAATCTTTTGCAGATCTACTGCAACAGCAGCCAAAACATGAATTTCTCCTACATCTCCAGTCACCTGTTTGCTTCTGTTACATTTCCTTTGAGTTACACTACCACTTTTACGTAATTGGTTGAAGAGATTGATGAATAATTGCTGAGATGGTTGACGTCTATTGGAATATCTTTCCATATACACCATACAAGAAGAAACTGCACGCTTCCTACATTCTCTGTACACCATGAGTATGTCAGCTTTTTCTGCATTGGTAAATCCCATCTTCATTCAGAACCTACTGCTTGAACTATCACTGACTAGAACATAGCAATGCACAAAAGAACCACAAACACATGTAAACACACCATAACAATAAATAGAGTCAACCTGAAAAATTCAATGCCATGGCTGGGATTTGAACCACGGATCTCCTGGTTTCCGTCCAGTCACTCTAACACATACAGAATGGCCAATGTGCCATCCTGACATTAAATTCTCCGAGTGACTCATATATATTTTCCCGGTAAATCACAAGGGGCTCTCGTATTCCAGATACACCACTTGTGGTGACTTACTATTGTAAGTACTTGGATCCCAGGCTTCATCATTAAACTCTTATATAATAAGTTAATGATATAAGCGGTGTATGGAATATGAGAGCCCCTTGTGGTCTACCAGGAAAATATATATAAGTCAATTGGAGAATTTAATGTCAGGATGGCACGTTGGCCATGGTGGCTCAATAGGTAAGAGCAACTAGACAGAAACCAGGAGATCTATGGTTCAAATCCCAGCCATGGCAATGAATTTCTTAGGTTGACTCTATCCAAAACCTTAGCCTATAAACGACTAGTGTGAAGAAATGATTCCATTAATTAACTTAAACCATAATAATATTGTATCTAGCGACTAAACCGGCTGAATGGAACACATAATTGTCGGTGTGTAAAAATGTCAAAATAAGACATCTCATGAAATTTTTTGATGTAATTAGGCATTGTTCCATTTAAAAAAGTGTATTTTTGATCCAAAAATACACTTTCTAAGTGTTATTAAAATCTATTTATTGACTAAAACTACAAGCCCCTAACTACCAAACAATGCTATGAAAACCGCAAATCAATAGCACTTCCCATTTCGGAAATATTGATGGTGTAAATTTATGTAATTCACTTGGTATATGGAGCATGGAGTACTAGTTTGACTCAAATTTATATTAATTTTGTGCTTCACTGTATGACAGTACATACTCACTTCAAAAATGTATATATGTATTACTTAGTCCTACTTTAAGTGATAAGTACTTTATGCATTCAAAGTATAAAAATTCAAAGCATAGAGACAGTGAGGCACAAGTTAAATAAAAGTGAATCAAGAAGATATTGACATAGTGCTTCACTCACACTGTTTTTTGCAGGACATGTTTCAAGAGCTAATGATGGGAGCAACAGCTCTTGAAACATGTCCTGTGAAAAACAGCGTGAGTGAAGCAATGTGTCAATATCTTCTTGACTCACTTTTGCTTTATACCTTCTTGAACTTTAAGCTTCATTATTCATACCATTATTACCAGTAAAAGTATAAAGATATTCTATCTGAGAGCATTTACACCAATGTGATATAAACTGCAACAGCTTAATTAGCAAATGCTGTACACTAGACAGTAATTTATGTAAAGATATAAAAAACTTACTCCATATCTTTGAGATCTGCAAGGCAAGGATCACAGACTCGTACATCAAATTCAAAGCCCATCACAGGTATGGATGCTCGACCAGCACTACAACGGTCGCAAACAGCTCGACCACAGTATCTGCAATGGTGTTGCCTAAGTCCAAGCTGTCGTTGGTCCATCATAGCACGCAGGTTCCAGAAGAAAGGACGCCCACATCTTTGACAACTGTCAGATTCATGCCATTCAGGAGTCTAAAAGCAAACCGAAAGTTTGACTTTCATTGTCCACCATTACACTATTTGTTTATATCAAACTTCAGGCCAAAAATTGCTGTCCAGCTGCTGCCATCTATGATATCAAAGGTATTGGTGGTAATATTAGCAATTTTAACACATGCACCATAGTAAATTTCAATTTAGTAAAACTTAATAGTGAATATTTTGTAAACAGTTAATGCCATAAAGACATTTTGACTAAACATTAAATTTTAAGTTTTATGCCTATTTTTTTCCTGAAGGAAAACTTAAAAGCAATTTGTAGGTATACATTTCAAAGAAAGTTGTACTGCCTGGAAGAGTGAAATAGCCTTAAAATGCCTGTTTTAGATATTGTGACTTTGTGGGTTCGTAGAATTAAAAGTCCGAGTTGCAGATATTCCAAATGTTTATTTCCGTAGAAATACACTGTTCAATTCTCACGTAACAACATTATGTCACATACACAACACAATCTACCAAGGTAGATGACAATAACAAACAGCATTCTGATTACATCTGTTTACATCAACTCAGCTGTTTACTGCTTACAACTGACTCTTGGCGAGTCGTTGCTCCGTTAAATAACTCAATGATAATTCTAGATATTTCCGGAATAAACAAGAAATCGAATGTTCTATACAACAATCAAGATATCACTAGCATGTTCCACTTACCTCACTTATCTGCGTCGGTAAGTCTTTTATCTCCGGCGCTATGTTTACCTGCTTATGCAAGCTCTTTATCTCCGTGAAACACTATTCGCCTGTTATCTATTTGCACTGAAACTTTTATGCCCGTTGCCACGACAATATTAACACCTCTTGCATTTTGAGTCTTATTCCCTTTTTCAAATTATTCCCAGAAAATATTGCAACTTTGTGGGTAGAATTAAAAGTCCAATTTGCAGAAATTCAAAATGTTCTTTATTTGTGTAGAAATACACTTTGTACACCAGCAGAATTATGAAACACACACGTATGAGATCTGTCTGCCAAAGGCCGGCCGTGCAGCTCTTCTCACGGCCCTTGCTGTACTCACTCCTAGCAGACCTAGCTCACTTTTTATACACAATTTAGCTATTTCACTAAGGCTGGCGAACTTCCCGAAGCTTCACGCACTTTCGAGGTGGCAGGCGAAGGGGAAGAAATGATCCAGTAACTTCTGGTTACTTCTGGTTTCTTCTCTACCCCCCCCCCCCCATCTCTCCTCGGCATGTAATTAGCGCTGCTCATGGGCATAGGCATGGCTTTAACGCTTTCGTCTCCCTCCCTCCCCACTTCTCTCTCTCTCTTGCCACGTAATAGGCACTTTGCAACACTATGAAATAAAATTAGAATTTCTTATATTTTTCCTTTTTAATTTATTAACTTTTTTTTTAACAAAATCTAATCTCTAACATACCTAAGACTTGGTAGACATGCTTGATTGCTTATTTTATTTATAAGTAATATGTAAAAAATAGAAGCTAACAACAGTGAAGCAACAAATACTATACAACATATAATTATTTTTAACAAAACTTCACTTATCCTTATGGAAATTGAGGAAGACTTATTGCACAATTTCTTGAAATTTTCATCAATTTCCTTAAAGATCAGTGAAGTTTTGTTACAAATCATTATATTTTGTGGAGTGCTGTGTCAACTTTTAGTGCTTCCTTAAATATAAAGTAGACATTTGCTCTGCTATTTAGTTTTGACCACTGTTATTGAATGTATTCTAACTTTGAAGGGTTGCCAAATAACTAATGACCCATCAATTGTTAATTTTCCGATCCAGCTAACAGGTTTGGAGGTGAAATGTTTATTTCAGTTTTATTCAAATGCAATATGTACAACCTCAAGTGCCAATAAAATCTGTCAAATAATACTCTAAGCTGTATTTTTGTAAATATGCTTTATGCATCACTTTTGAAGATCTAAATTGCTACTTCTCGAGGTTTGATAAAAATGTAGCTTCAACTATGAATTCATTATAACTGGCTAAATCACAGATATTCTAAGTAGATCTTTATACTGTCTAATCATAAACAACCTCTTACTACAATGCATGTAGTTAATTCAATCTTTTTGTTTATATCATTAGCTACCAAAACTTTATGACTTTTTTAAGTATCTACACATTGTTGTTTGCTCTTGTGTGACCGGCTACTTTAATACCCTTTTAGTGCAAATTTTACAAGTGACTCAAATGTATACTTAATTATTTCTATGTGTTTATGTGAATGAGCTGTGAAAATGGAAAAGGTTAAATCATCAAACCACCAATAGATCAACCATATACCCGAAAGTGGAAGAATGATGTTTTTATCCATAGTGCAATGAAAGGGACTTTTACTAACCAACTTGAAAGAACATACTGTGACAAAGTTGCAAAAGTTTGCTTCAAACTGCTTTATTTTCAGCAAAATCATTAGCTCAATGCTAATGTACAATCAGCCTCATGTCTCTATAATGTTTATGTCTCTTTAGCACATACCCTTTGTGCTGCTAATAATCTTTCTGACAAATATACAGGTCCACCTCTTACATGGAGCTACATGCTGATTTTGAACACCACTCCAATATTTGCACAAAAACTGCTTTGCTGCCGGTTCCACAGACCACTGATTCCTTATTACAGAGCAGCACTTAATGACCTGTGAACTAATCCAGCACCGTTCCATGGCCTACCAACTCCACCCCATGGAGCTGCACTCAACTTGAAGCACCATACTGCTCTCTCTACTACTCTTGCACTATTGTCTCACTACTCACTGACACTCAGCTTCGCATCAGTTTTTATATAATCCTGCCGGGCATAGTAAATCATTTGGAAAACTCCCAAAATACTGTCTTTAAAGCTGTTTTGCATAATAACAATGCAGTACCACTTCAGCCTTGTAGTGTTTTTGTGACGGCCACCAATAGTTTCCATCCCACCAACCAAAATGCAACAAGGCAAGACAATTCCCCCTACTCCTGCTTCCTCGCTATGGTGATTAAATTGCCTGACTCTACTCTTCCCTCCAAAACAGCTTTGCATTCACCAATGTGATAATACACTGAATTAAATTTGTGAAATTAAATGTGACCACAAAAGTTCACTAGTTTTCTATATATAATTTAATTACTGTCCTCTTTATCTCCGCACAACATGAAAAAAGATCTGATATGTCAGCCTCTTATGACTTTCTTCATTCACTCTTGAATAAGCTATGCATACAACTGCTTCTTCTTTTATCTTTTTAATGATAATCGAAATGAACATTTGCAGAAGTTGTCATATTGCATGTTTGTAGGTACTAATGGAATAAGGAAATATAGTAAGCTTAATATTGTTTAGATACAATTAAATTCTGAATAATATGTGTATATGATCATTTGAAAGCTGACTGGAATTAAAACTGTGAAGTAATGAATTCTGAAAATTGTACACAATGAGTATGCACAATACATCATACTTCACAGACCTAGGAGTAACAAACTGGCAGTATTAATTCTGAAAATTGTACACAATGAGTATGCACAATACATCATACTTCACAGACCTAGGAGTAACAAACTGGCAACGGAGGAGAACAGATAAGTGGCAGAGTTGCTCCCACAGAAGTGAGGAAAAAGGATCTAAGTGACATGGCAACCGCAAATCAGATGAGAGAATTTACAAGATATAATGGTTTAGCAATGTGATTTAAACAAGAATGGAGGAAGTGTGATAACAGAGTTAAGACATTAAAACTTAAGAGCTGGAGAAGATAAAAACGAAGATGATAAAAATTGAAAGATGAATGGAGAGTATGGAATACTATATGAGAAGATATAACCTAATAATTTCTGGGTTAGAAAAGCAAAAAAGAATTGAAGCTGTTCAGGAGATACACAAATTATTAACAAAGAGATTAGGAATTAATATGAGAGGTTTCAAACTGTGGGATACATTTAGATTTGGGAAATTAGACGGCAAAAGAAATATAATGGTGAAATTTGGCAATACAGAAATATTAAAACAAGCAAAAAAGAGAAACATCTATTTATATGAACAAGGATCTATCATACAGCAAATAGAACAAAGGAGGAGGAGGCTAACTGAAAAAAGGAATAAGGCAAGGAAACAGGAATTTAATGCATTTATACAAAATGCAATGGAATTGTGGGCCAATGGCTGAGCAGAGAAGCAGCATAAGCAACATCAAAGAAGCAAAGCATACCAGTGTTGATACAGTAAAGACAAACAAATGGACTTCAATATCTGGTGTGAGTATCCAGAATACATGTGGAATAAATGCAGTACGCACTGACGGAGAGAAGTGCAAATGGAAGACAAATGGCAGCAGTGAAAAATGAAATAAGAAAGGAAAAATGATATTATGGCCAGTGCTGAATAAAATAAGTATGAGAACACAGGGGATTAAGAAAAAGGCAGATTGAAACTGTCTGAATACAGGGATTATAAAAGGAGTAAGAATTAAGCAGGTCCATTATTGACATTCAGAGTCTTAGGTCAGTGTGTCTTTTTCTTTACAGTTTTCTCATTGCCAGATTTGGAAGGTAGTTAGCTGGAATTTGTTAAATCAAATGGTTCAGATGCTTGTTAGAAAATAGATCACCTGGTTTAGATCAAATAAATATGGAATTAATTATAGTTTCAGTTGCTTCAAAGACAGTATTTTATATCTTTTAAATGAATGTTGGAGGTCAGAATGCATATCTGACTGGAAAGATGCTGTGGTAATTCCAATATTCAAAAGATGGAATAAAACTGACTGTGAGAACTACAGAGACATTAAAATAAGACCTGTAACTTTCCTGGTGACGAATCTATTCAAGATGTTCTCAGGCTTCAAGCAGGTGTAAAGACGATTAAACATCCTGATGATGGGAGAGATGCACACTCCCGAAACATCGATGTTTAATCCTCTTTACATCTGGCTTGAAGCCTGAGAACATCATGAATATACAAAGGCATTACTTTATTAAATACAAGTTATAAGATTTATGCAAAAATTTTAGTAACTAGAATAAAAAATATAAATGAAGCAATTCTCTTAAAAAATCAGTGTGGTTTCAGAATGGATAGATCCTGCTTAGATAACATTTTTACATTAGCACAATTGCCTAAAACACAGAAAGAGTATATTCTTCTATTTTATGTAGCCTCCATAGATTATGTCAAAGCATTTGAAAAAGCAAATAAAAATAAAATGTGGGAAATAATGAAGGATGGAGGTTTTCCTAACCATTTAATATGTGCAATACAAAGTCTATATTTGGAAACAAAGATAAGAATAAAAAGAAGTAAATCTAAGAAGACATCGAAATAAAGCGTCCGACAAGGGTACCTACTTTCACCAGTATTATTTAATATTTATGTAGATGATGTCATTTGTAAATGGCAAACTACTTTAACCATAAATTTTAAAACGAGTAATATAAACATGGACACTACCTTTTAACCCTTTCACCGATATGGACGTCATATGATGTCCAAGTTAAAATGCCCCAAACCGATAGGGACGTGTTTAGACTTCCAGCGCATATGCCATCTTCCTATTTTACCATAAATTTAAATTAGTTCTATAAGGGATGTAAACGTACTCTTAAAGGTTTCTTTTTGAATTGTACACCTCTAAACCTGAATAAACACCCAAGGGCACATCTGCAGATTCACACCAAATAATATTGTTTTCCTCGCAAACTTCTTTTTGCAACACACTAGACATTTTCAAAATGATTGCGACTTTTTTAGTTGTGGGTGGTATCCTTTTAGGAAAGTGTTTTCTCTCAAGTATGAGGGGTGATGTCTTGTTGAATTTCTTACCCCCTAGTATAAAGAGGCCTCTGAGTATTATAATACTCAATTAGGTTACGAGCTATTTATTCCCGCAAGTACAGGTAGGTGAATGTCTTGCATGAAATTTACAGCTCTGAAAATTACTAAACAATTGTGCATGGTTACATCCAGTGGTATAAACATACTTTTTTTACCATTTAATTGTTTTTCGTAAAGAGGGATAGCTTGTAATAGCTGATCCACATCACTCATATTTGACCTGCCATTTCCCCCAAACAATGGAGTAGCTTAACATGCCATCTGTAGATCAGTACACGTCACTGCTACCTATATCCTAAACATCTCCTTCATAATCACACAACAAATCTTCCAGATTTTCTACAGTAATATCAGAATTTATTTGCTACATTATGGGAATAAGCCATGGTTAACATTGAAATTTAACAATTTCAAATGTGCCATTCATTTAGCTCTTGATAGCTATAAGAAACCACTCTGAACACAGAGAGAGTATAAATAACTAAAATATTGAGCGAAAACAGATGCATAAGGCTACCAGAAACTTTGTAATAACAGATCTGTAATAACAGATGCTGACAGGGAGTTTTCTTTCAAGTGTGTGTGTGTGTGTAACACAACATATACTCCTATGATTATCGCTTGGTATAGCATAAACTAAAAGCTAAAACCTTGAACCAGAGAAGTCGCTTGCATAGCTATACATACATACGTTTGTATACACACAAAACAAAATGATTCAAATATTAGGCATGTTCGGCACAAATAATGGCTTTTGCTACAGTGAAACAAAGTAGTGAAATTTCAACGATTCATTCATATAGTCTCTACTTTATTGTTACTGTAGATTTATACTGCCTTAAATGGTTTTTAAACCATTTTTTGTTTCGTTTAAATAACCTAATAAATATGGAACATATGGAATTGTATTTATGATGCATTTTTACAGCATTTAACAATTTAAATGTCTTGTCTGTTTATTGGGTATCCGTTTCCGGCCCCTAAAGGGTTTAAATGGCCATCGCTGAAGCGGTTAAAGATGATCTAGCAGTTATAGCATTTACAGAAGACAATTTGCAAAATCTATTTTTAATTTTAGTGGTTACTGAATACAATTTGAAAATTTCAGCTGAAAAAATAAAAATAATGCATTTTATGGAAAAGACTGTCAGAGCTAAAATTGTGATTGATAATGTGCCCATAGAACAAGTTATGGATTTTAAGTATTTACGAATTTTCATTGTCAACAATAAAACAAAAGACATATGTGGAACAATTAGAACTTTATCAATGAAAGTTCGCAAAGAAACCCTACTGAAATGTTACAAAATTTTAGCAGTTCCAGCTCTATTATATGGGTCTGAGTGTTAGACACTAAATAAACATACTTTAAGATGGTTAGAAGTTGCGGAAGTTCATGAGGTTTGTTGCAGGTTATACTTTAATGGATTAACAGAAGAGTGAAGATATTCGGAAACAGTTGGGAATATTTAAACTAACAGATAAAATAGAGTACAGGGAAAGATGGCACAATCATGCCTGCAGAATGGAAAAGAGCATTAAGTTACAAGCCAAGACGACAACAAAGTCGAAGAAGACCTGCCAGAAAGTGTAAAGAACAATTTTAGTTTGGAGTCGGAACAGATCACTCATGGTCTAAAACTTGTTTGTATGATGATGATGCTTTTTGAAGGTGCTCTGTAGCCTACTATAGCTCTTGTGGAGGATTTCATTAACCTCTGGAATTCTTATGTTGTCATCCTACATGCTGTTTCACACATACCAAGGTGCACCAGTCATCGGCCTGAGACGTCTATTTTGAATAACTTGTATTTTTCTTTGAGAATATGCAGGAGAACCCCATATAAAACACCCATATTGCCATATAGTTCTAATAATAATAATGAAAATAATAATAATCATGATGATAATAATAATAATAATAATAATAATAATAATAATAATAATAATAATAATAATAATAATAATAATAATAATAATAATAATAATAATAATAATAATAATAATAATAATAATAATAATATGAGCAAATTGTACAATGTGCATTGATGCAAGCTACATTAGGAATACTTTAGTACAATGTGTATTCCATATAGTCCTTGTCCTGGCCATCTGATATTTGTTGTGTATATCATCTCTCTTGTTTCATTTCACTTCCACTTGTCTATTCGTCACCACAACAGAATTTTTTTATGGAGACTGTTCTCTTTTCACAAACTTCTACATTGTATCTCACACATTGTTTTCCACACAACATGCACACACATTCTTTGCTTGGGTTGTAATGCATTTTTTCTTTCATATAGGTCTAATTTTCTCTGTGTCTAAATAAACCGAGACAGACTTTTTTTTTTACACATAAGTATAGATTATTACATTGACTATGCGATGAAGCTTTTGAGTAATTCAATGTAATGATCTAACACCAAACTGCGAAAGGAGGAACATTTCTTCAAACTGTTTTAATAACTGGGGTAGTAATAGCATTCAAATATTTTGGAAAACAGAGATAATAGACTTAAATAACTGAAATAACAGAAATAACTTTAAATCTTATCGGCCACCACATTTAGCTTCTTGAAATCAACAGCCAACGCAGAAGATTATGGGAATTAACCGCTTCGCCGATGCCCATTTAAACTCTTCAGGGGCTGGAAACGGATACCCAATAAACAGAACAAGACACTTAAATTATTAAATGCTGTAAAAATGCGTCATAAATACAATTCCGTATCTTCCGTATTTATTAAGTTATTTAAACAAAACAAAAACTGGTTTAAAACTCATTAAAGGCAGTATAAATCTACAGTAAAAATAAAGTAGAGACTACATTAATAAATCGTTGAAATTTCACTACTTTATTTCACTGTAGCAAAAGCCATTCTTTGCGCTGAACATGCCTAATATTTGAATCATTTTGTTTTGTGTGTATATGAACCAATGTCTGTATGGCTACGCAAGCAACTTCTCCAGTTCATGTTTAGTTTATTTATGCCATCCCAAGTGATAATCATACGAGTATATGTTGCGTTACACACACATGCTGGAAAGAAAACTCTCTGTCAGCATCTGTTATTACAGTGTTTCTCAACCAAGGTTTCTGGTAGCCTTATGCAGCTGTTTTCGCTCAGTATTTTAGTTATTTATACTCTCCCTGTGTTCAGAGTGATTTCTTATAGCTATCAAGAGCTAAATGAATGGCACATTTGAAATTGTTAAATTTCAATGTTAACCATAGCTTATCCCCGTAATGTAGCAAATAAATTAGCTTGGGTATGATGTGTACAGGCTTCTGATACTACTGCAGAAAAACTGGAAGATTTGTTGTGCGATTATGAAGGAGATGTTTAGGATATTGGTAGCAGTGACGTGTACTGGTCTACAGATGGCATGTTAGCTACTCCATTGTTTGGGGAAATGGCGGGTCAAATATGGGTGATGCGGATCAGCTATTACTAGCTATCCCTCTTCACAGAAAACAGTTAAATGGTAAAGTATTTTTATACCACTGGATGTAACCCTGCACAATTGTTTAGTAATTTTCAGAGCTGTAAATTCATGCAAGACATTCATCTACCTGTACTTGCGCGTATAAAGAGCCCGTAACCTAATTGAGTATTATAATACTCAGAGGCCTCATTATACTGGGGGGGGGGGGGGGGGGGTAAGAATCAGCCCTCATAGTTGAGAGAAAACACTTTCCTAAAAGGATACCACCCACAACCAAAAAAGTTGTAACCATTTTGAAAATGAGTAATGTGTTGCGAAAAAGAAGTTTGCAAGGAAACCAATATTATTTGCTGTGAATCTGCAGATGTGCCTTTGGGTGTTCATCCAGGTTTGGAGGTGTACAATTCAAAAAGAAACCTTTAAGGGTACAATTCTTTTCTTGGAAGTGTTGAAAACAGTGTTGTTATAATAAATTAAATTTAAAGGGAGTTGATTAATGACACTAAACAACACTTACTTTTAAATGTTTCCGGAACATGTTTCAGAGACTTTGCCTCCATCCTCAACCGGCCATCGACTGGTTCTCATAGTTGACGATATTTTGTCATAGGTCTCCTCTGGTGACGGTTCAAGGAACTTGCTGAACAAATCTTTCTGGGGGATGTCAAAATTGAATACTTTGTTCCTATTTTTTGAAATGAAGATTTGTTCCCATGTGGATAGTTCTTGTTTTCATGATATATGTTTTAGTAGTTTTGGTTCTGGATTTATGTTGTGGTTTTTTCCCCAAAAATGCGTGGCAACTGCTGATTTTTCTAATTGTTTATGTTTTATGTTTCTAAAGTGTTCCTTTGCTCTTGTTTCTAAATTTCTTTTAGTTTTTCCAATATAAATTTGACTACAGTCACAACATTCAATTTGATATATACCAGATTTTTTGTTAGATGGAATGGCATCTTTGATGTTTGAGCAAATTAGGTTTTTTTAAGGAGAAATGGTTGACTGGTGCTAGTTGAATGTTTTGTTTTTTGAAGACTTTTTTGAATTTATCAAAGGCCCATGGATGGTAAGTGAATTTTTTGAAAATCATATTAGTTTCTGTAGCTGAGAGCGTTGTGGTTTCCTTTAATAGCTTCTTTTTTGTTAAGTTCACTTTTTTGTCTACTAATGATTTGGGAAAGTCATTTTTTGTGCTATTTCAATAATTTTGTTGTATTCTGTTTTGTATTCTTCTGCTGTGAGAGGGATGTTGACCAGTCTGTGTGCTAAACTATTGAAGATTGCTTGTTTGTGGGATCTTGGGTTGTAGCTATTAGCTTTTATGTAGTTGTCTGTGTTGGTTTTCTGTAAATGCCAAAGTTTAGTCTGTTTTTATTTCTCATTATTTTTAGATCCAAAAATGGTAAATACGCGTCTTTTTCTATTTCTACAGTGAACTTGATGCTTTTTTCTTGGATATTTAAAAGTTTTAGTGCATCACTGATGTGTTTTTTTGGTACTTTTGCAAAGATGTCATCTACATATCGTTGCCAGAGTTTGAACATCCAAGGGAAACCTTTGGTGATCCTTATTTCTAATGCACTCATGTACAGATCGGCCAGGAAGGGTGATAGGGTGTTGCCCATTGCTAAACCTGAAGTTTGGTGGAAATATTTTGTTTGAAACTGGAAGAAATTTTGTTCTATGCATAATTTGGTTAGTTTGATGTAATCTGAAATTTCAGGTGATGACATTCCAAGTAATTTGAGCCATTTTTCTATCAACGGTAGGAGTTGATTAACTGGTATGCTGGGAAACAGTGATTTAACATCAAACGAGACTAGTGTGTCCTCTTCTTTTAGTTCAGTATCCTTAATGTGTTCTATAAGTTCATATGTATTTTTGTTCTTAAGCTGTTGAATTTTGGAAATGAGTTGAATTTGTTTATTAGCCACTTTGCAAGTTTGTATGTTGGTGAATTTATACTGCTAACTATAGGTCTCATTGTTATGGATGGTTTGTGTATTTTGGGTAAGCCATAAAGTCTAGGTAAGGTTGGGTTATCTGGTTTAACTGTATATTTGTTTGATATTATGCTTGATTTTGCTATTGTTTTTTTCAAATGATTGTATGCAAGTTGTTAGAGGTTTTTTGTTAATGATTTCATATTCATTGTAAGTTAGCATTTCTTCCATTTTTTCAATATAATCTTATTTATCTATTATGACTATCTTGTTACCTTTGTCTGCCTTTGTGTATATAACGTTTTTCTGCTTCAAAGAATGGATAGTATTATGTTTTTTCTTCTGAAAGGATCTGTTTTTTATTTCCTCCAAAATATTTTCACATTGGCTTTTTACTGAATTTTGTTTGGATACTGGTAGAACCTGTGTCAAAATGTTGATATCTGCAATGTAGTCTTCAATTTTGTTTGAGAAACTGACGCATGTTTTTAATCCATTATTTAAAAAACCCAATTCTTTTCTGGAGAAAATTTGACTGGACAGGTTTACGACATTTTCAAGGACTTGCGTGCTCATTTTTGCGGTTACGCTACTTATTTCATTTTTGCATTTAGCATGTGTAATGATTACTGATTGACTTACGTTGCTATTTCTGATGTTTTTTAACTTTTTCCGTGTATGATTTCGGTGTGAAGACATGTTGCACAAGTTTGTATTTTAGTTTTACGGTTTTTTCTTTCATTTTCTTGCTTAGAACTGCCAAATAGTTTTGTTCGAAGAGTGAGTGAGTAAGTGAGTGAGTGAGTGTGTGGTGTTATAGGGCCTGTCAACAACAAGGTCATTTGGGCCCGTTGTTCGAAGATGATGATGATATATATAAGGGCACTCAACTACGGCGGTCATCTGCACCCTTTAAAAAACTAGTCATGGCAAGAGCCAGATATAAAACTTTCTAAAAATTATACAAGTGTAACAAAACCTATTAAAAATACACGTACATAAACAAAATCAATCAAACCCTACTAAAAATTTCGTTCACTATATCCTAAACTCTAAACTAGAAAGGAATCTACAAAGAATCTAATCGTCTCCGCGCACGGCCTACACGTGGGTGGGCCTGTTGACCATCTCCCTCAGCCACGATGAGGAGCCCACACGAGGGAGACTGTTGGCTCGGGACCCCGGGTGCGCCAAACCCGTACCTACCGAAGTAGGCCCCTGGGGGGGTTTTGTTCGAAGTTTTCCCACAACAGAATACAACAAAATTATTGAAATAGCACAAAAAAATGACTTTTCCAAATCATTAGTAGACAAAAAAGTGAACTTAGCAAAAAAGAAGAAGCTATTAAAGGAAACCACAACCCTCTCAGCTACAGAAACTAATAAGATTTTCAAAAAATTCACTTACCATCCATGGGCCTTTGATAAATTCAAAATTTTTTTCAAAAAACAAAACATTAAACTAGCATCAGTCAACCATTTCTCCTTAAAAAACTTAATTTGCTCACACATCAAAGATGGCATTCCATCTAACAAAAAATTTGGTATATATCAAATTGAATGCAGTGACTGCAGTCAAATTTATGTTGGAAAAACCAAAAGAAATTTAGAAACAAGAGCAAAGGAACACTTTAGAAACATAAAATATAAACAATTAGAAAAATCAGCAGTTGCGACACATTTTGGGGAAAAAAACCACAACATAAATTCAGAACCAAAACTACTAAAACATACATCAGGAAAACAAGAACTATCCACATGGGAACAAATCTTCATTTCAAAAAATAGGAACAAAGTATTCAATTTCGACATCCCCCAGAAAGATTTGTTCAGCAAGTTCCTTGAACCGCCACCAGAGGAGACCTATGACAAAATATCGTCAACTATACTAATGAGAACCAGTCGATGGCCGGTTGAGGATGGAGGCAAAGTCTCTGAAACATGTTCCAAAAACATTTAAAAGTAAGTGTTGTTTAGTGTCATTAATCGACTCCCTTTAAATTTAACTTTAAGGGTACGTTTACATCCCTTATAGAACTAATTTAAATTTATTGTAAAATAGGAAGATTAAAATAATTGGCATTAAATGAGCATTAAATGCATGTATGCGTAGGACGTCTATACACGTCCATATCGGTTTGGGGCATTTTATCTTGGACGTCATATGACGTCCATATTGGTGAAAGGGTTAACAAAATTTCCTTTGCATAAAACAAATAGTAACAGAGCAGCCAGAAAACTCAAAGAGGCATTAAAAACACATTAAAAACACAGTACTTTTTTACTCTTGAAAACAATTTAAAAACTTTCAATGTACAAAATGGTGAATTATGAAAAAAGAAAAAGTTTATTCTAAAATACAAAGAACCAATCCCTCCATTACAGCTTAACAACAAATAATACTCAACACATAAATATAAGGTCATGCTATTCTCTGAGCAGCTTTTATCAACAGTTTCAGCTCAATCCTAGTACTCTAAAGAAGTAGAAGAGAAAAATGTCAACCGTTGCAGTTATCTACCTGCACAAGTCAGAAATACCATACTATGTTCTCCTAAGAAAACAACTTCAGCACATGATTTAATAGCACAACCTTTATTATTGAATTTAGTGAGGAAGACCATTGTACAGGTAACACAAATATATAATGCAATTAAATTATTATAATTAGAGGAGCAGGCACTAATACAACATGAATAAACGTTGCGGGTAAAAACAACAAAATGGGAGAAAAGATGAAACCAATCAAGATGAAAACACAAACAAGTTTCCTACACAAAGTTATGGAATTAAAAACAGATCTGAATCTTCCTAATTCTAAAGAGAACATTTTAATCAAAGAAAACCCACTGACTTTTGAACCAATTAATATTCAATTACATTTAGAACAAATAGTTACAAAATCTGAAACTTCCAAACCTGTACTAAAAGCACTAGCATTAGACATTGTGAACAATAGATACCCACCTGAAGAATGGTTACATATCTACACAGATGGATCTAACTTGGACAACAACTCAACCAGCAGGAAACCACACAACAAATTTTGATGCAGAAGTAACGGCTATTCATATTTCACTCCAACAACTTCTATACAGAATAGATAAATTCAAAAATGCTGTCAAACTTTCTGATTCTAAAGCAGATTATGTGAGGTCAATCCAAATTAAAGAATGTCGCAAAATGATCCAACAACTTCAAAAACTACAGAAAAGAATTATATTACAGTGCATACCTGCATGTTAAGAAATTGCTGGAAATGAATCAGCTGATTTTCTTGCCAAAACAGGTGCAAATTTAATTCAGAACAAAAGTAAAAACTTACCCTTTACATCCATAAAAAGATTAATAAAAAACAAATATAAAAACAAACAAAACCAATCAATATCTAACAAAGCCAAAGATAAAAAATGGTACATTTTAATTAAAAATCCAGAAATTATTCCAGAAATCCCACGTAAAGCTGCAGTAGCAAATTTTAGATTACTTGCGGAACATGATTATTTGGCCAAATACCTACACAGAATAGGAATTTATACAAGTCCAAATTGTCCTCTGTGCAACAAAGAAGAGAAAATGACTGAAGAATATCTTTTAAACTGTGAAGCCCTACCTGCCGGACCCACTACACAGAAATATTGGAGAGCAAGAGAGCTAATGGCTTCATTGCCATAGCCTAGCATTTGACAACAAAGAAGAGGAAATGACTGAAGAACATCTTCTAACCTGTGAAGCCCTACCTGCCGGACCCACTACACAGAAATATTGGAGAGCAAGAGAGCTAATGGCTTCATTGCCAAAGCCGAGAATTTGAAAACAACAACAACATAATGCAGTTATTCGACACACCTATTTTCCAACTAAATAGAAGTATGCAGTAAGTGTAATGATTCCTAAACCAAGCAAATTTGAAAGTGATTCAGAAAAATAATTGTGCACAAAAAATTCAAATGGACTTCCATCTTTGTGGCAGAAAAAAATGAGTGAAATATAAGACAATTAACCTACGGATAATATACAAGTAAACCGTTACATATAATTCTGTTACTATATTATACTTGGGTAATTAGTATTCTATAGTAAAATATTTACAAATTGAGGACAACATCTACTACACAGGAGTTAAGGTACATAATTATGCATGTGCATAGTTATAAATAGAAGTACATTATTATGATGCATGGTAATTAATAATATTTACATAATCTTTTACATTTTGTATTATCTGGAAACTTGGCCAATTTCAAAAATTGTTTTGATCCCATACAATTCCACTTTGAGTAAGTTTTACTGTACCTGATGTTAATTTAAAATTTAACTTAACTTCATATTTTCCAATTTGCTTGCTTCATTCAATAAATAAATTAAAAACTTCGGTTGAGTTATTAAATTATTCAGTAAAACAAATACAGTTTGTTGAAAAACAACTTTACACAATTAGGCGAGTCAACCTTGTATATACTTTTCTCCACTTACAAGTTTTTTGATGAAGACTAGTTTCTGGGAACTTTTTCCCTATCGTCAGTTCTGTGGTTGACTGATGATGCATCCGGGGTCTGCATCTGGCTTGGTGTCGTGCTGCCATCTATGTTCTCGTAAGTTTAATGACGTCATCTACAGTGGGAATTTCAAAATTCATCAAGAGGTCCTGTTTCTTTGTAATAAATATGTTTTCCCAAATATGTAGTTCCAGAGGTTTCTTTGCCTATTTGATCAGTTCTATTTCTTGTTTTATGTTGTGATTCTCAGACCAAAAGTGATGTGCTACAGCCAACTTGTCCATGAGTTTGAATTTAATATTTCTGAAGTGTTCTTTCATTCTTGTTCCTAGATTCCTTTTGGTCTTACCAATGTATATCTTGTCACAATCCTGGCAGCTCATTTGGTAAATGCCTGATAATTGAGTTTTCGGTGTGCTATTTTTTAGAGGGTGGTTTAGTAAGTTGCAAAATAAAATTAGCCCCTCAGAACAAACACAACTTACTAAACTTACTAAACCACCCTCTAAAAAAATAGCACACCGAAAACTCAATTATCAGGCATTTACCAAATGAGCTGCCAGGATTGTGACAAGATATACATTGGTAAGACCAAAAGGAATCTAGGAACAAGAATGAAAGAACACTTCAGAAATATTAAATTCAAACACATGGACAAGGCGGCCATAGCACGTCACTTTTGGTCTGAGAATCACAACATAAAACAAGAAATAGAACTGATCAAACAGGCAAAGAAACCTCTGGAACTACAGATTTGGGAAAACATATTTATTACAAAGAAACAGGACCTCTTGATGAATTTTGAAATTCCCGCCGTAGATGACGTCATCAAACTTACCAGAACGTTAGATGGCAGCAAGACACCAAGCCAGATGCAGACACCGGATGCATCATCAGTCAACCACAGAACTGACAATAGGGAAAAAGTTCCCAGAAACTAGTCTTCATCAAAAAACTTGTAAGTGGAGAAAAGTATATACAAGGTTGACTCATTTGCCTAATTTTAGTAACAATGGCACTCCACTTTCTGAAATACTTCTTTTTATTCTATATAACTTTACACAATTTCCAAAACTGAAAACTGTATGAAAGAAATTTCAGACAGGTATTTCAGGTAATGTTTAGGTACAGAAAAACAGTGGCTACCAAACTCTCAATAAAATGGCTCCATTTTTAGAAGGCAAAAACTTGAAAATGTGTCTATTTGTCTCCTCTTCACACATACAAAGTTGACATGTGATGTATAACATTCCCTTACCCAATATAGGGAATTGATCAAAGATACGAGGGTGGGTAAAAAACTAATGCCTCCTATTTTTTTCTCTTTTAATTGCCAAAAAAATTGAATCCAATATACATAGCTTGAAAACTACAACATTGACGATTAATTTGTCACTATTCAATATAATCTCCGTCCTTTTCCACAGTTTTGGTCCACCTTTTAACTGGGCATGTATTCCAGTGTGGTAAAACATACGGTCTTGCATCCTAAGCCATTGACGCACAGACGTTTTCACAGCCTCCTCATCTTCGAAATGAATCCCACGATGAGCTTCCTTTACTGGCCAGAACAGATGGAAGTCTGATTGTGCCAGGTCAGGGCTGTATGGGGGATGAGGTAAGACTTGCCATCCCTATTTCTCAATTTCTGCAGTGATGTAATGGCTGGTGTGTGGTCTTGCATTGTCATGCAAAAGAAGAACATCCGATATAATTTTTGTTGGACGAACTCGGCAAAGACGTGCTTTCATGTTTTTGGGAGTTCTGATGTATTGGACAGAATTTATTGTGCATCCCTGTTCCAAAAAAATCAATCATAAGCACACCCTCTGCATCCAGAAACACTGTCGCCATAACTTTCCCTGCCAACCGCTGAGTTTTGAGTTTTTTTTCCTTCGGTGACGTGTGATGCCATTCCACTGACTGCCTCTTTGATTCAGGTTCAAATAAATGAACCCACGTTTCGTCTCCAGTAACAATTTTTTCCAGAAACTCCTCTCCCTCCAAATTGAAGCGCTGCAAGTGTTCATAAGCTATTGTTTTCCTTGTTTCTTTGTTTTGGGCGGTTAACATTCTTGGTATCCAACGTGAACAAACTTTTGAGTAACCCAGTTGTTGAATAATCGTCATCACACTGCCTTTACTGAGGGAGGTAATGCGACACAATTCACCTGTTGTTACCTGGCGATCACCATGAATGATGTCATCGACTCGCTGACTGTTGCATGGAGTCACTGCAGTCACCAGCCTGCCGCTTCGCTTTTCGTCTGCCAATGGTGTTTGCCCTTCAGCTTCATTACAGCAACGAACCCATCATCTATCAGTGCTGACATCCACCGTTGTATCACCATACACATTTTTTAGCCTTTCGTGAATGCGAATTGACATTTCACCTTTCGTAGTCAAAAATTCAATCACAGAACACTGTCTAATACGAATGTCGATGTCATCCATTTTGCAAGAGGATGCAGTGCTGCCAACTGTTGACTTAGGAAGTTAATATTGCAGGGGATTGGAGAAGAAGATTTGAGGAATTGCGCCAAATTCAAAGTTTTCACACAACTTACTTATTTAAGGGGGGGGGGGGGGGGGAATAGGAGGCATTGCTTTTTAACCCACCCTCATAATAGGCACAATGTCACACACAATCTGGAAATGGCAACTGTTGTGTACTCGGACTCTAAACTGTTTAATACTGACTAACTGCAAATTGCTGAGTTCTAATATTCATTGTTCTATACTAGAGTTTTCTTATGTTTAGTTCTGTAACAGTAATTTTTAGTTGGAACTTTTTATATGAATATCCAATTGGAAATTCTTGTTTTCTGATGTGACTATTAGTGGGCCAAGTAATGACAATAAATAAATAAAAATGAAACAAAAAATCAATAATCTAGCTTGATTGTCAAAAGACAAAAAGTTTTGGATAGTAATATAAAATCAATATTCTTCATGTGGAAATGAAATGATGCGGAGAAGATAAAAGTTTTAATAGGGGAAGAAACTCAATAATCTTCATAAAGATATGTTCTGTAATCTTGATGGTGGAAAGACAATGCAGGGAAGATAAAAAGTTTTGACAGTGATGAGTGGATGTGCAGGAGTGAGAAATTTTATGTAATTAACGGAAACTATTTATTAAGAAAGTAAGGATTTATCGATATGCTGGAGGTAACCCGCAATGATTGACTAGGAAAGAAAGTTCGAGTAAATTGTAATCCAGATTACACAATTAAATTATATATTACGAAATTGAACTTATCCAAAATTATATTTATTTCACTTGTAACCACACTAGAAAACGAGAGATTTCATGACTCTTATTTAACCAGAAACAATAATCAAGAACCAATTCAAACTACAGCGAAGTAACCCTGTTACATCTGGCTTCCTGACCTGGATCTTCGAAACGTCAACGTGCATCCCATCTTCAACATAGAAATCTGGTTACAGTTCTAATATTTTCAAAATTTTTTTGAGTTTAAGGGCATACTTTTACAATCATTAAAGCATAAAATATTAATATTTTAAAGCCTTTTAGTGCATAAAAATCCCAAATCTAATTATGACACTAGAAAGGTTTTTTTACAAATTATTTACAAAAAATTAAAGCTTAATTTCATCATGCAAATCTCAAACAGCATTATTTTAATCTAGGTCATTACAGCATTTTTCAAGAAAAAAATAAGATAAAAAACAAAGATTTTTTGCAACCCACCTCTTTTCGTTCAAGAGTCATGTCCCAGAAGACAATTACAGAATCCTCGCCTCCTGAAATTAGCTGCTGCTTCATTGATGCATAGCAGAGTGCTGTTACTTTATTACTGAAACATTAACATATGATGTGAAGAGAGTCACTGCTTTAAAGTTTGCACTGATTTGCAATATTTACATTAAACTTTAAAAAACTTATGCATTAAAGAGTGTAAACAACTTCAAAGCTGCTTTTGGTAAGTACAACAGTTTAATGCTCATTCTCAAATCAAAATTGCAACATTAAAATCTCCTCTTCTTCTTTACCTTATCCCTAGTAGTACCGCTTATTGCAGTGTTAGGAGATTCTTGTTCCTCTATCCCTTTATGACGGACCTGAGGAACCGAAGTTCTGGATCGTGATAGAGAACCAGCATGGGTAATCAGCCCGATGCATGGTGTGAGGGTGAAGGAAGTGATTGATTGTATGAAGGCAAGATGAGTGATAGGAAAGGTGATGATGAGCAATTGGTGGAATGCTGGCGGGGGAAACTGGAAGACCCGGAGAAAACCCACCCCAGCACCATGTTGTCCACCACAAATCTCACTTTACGGTCATCTGGGATCGAACCCGGGTCGCCTTGGTGAGAGCCAAGCAGTCTAACCACTCAGCCATGGTGCGGCCCACATTAAAATCTCACAATGAACAATAAATCTGCTGTGTGCAACAATAAAGGGCAGTATCTGGTACATAGATTACTCAACAGACCTTTTATTTGAAACCTTATACAAAATGGTTCTTTTCCTTAAATTATATGAGGGGCATGCCAAAAGCTTTTAGCTCCCTTGCAATACGCCACAGGAGGAAGTTGCCACTAAGTGCACCTGATAGCTTGATGTTTATTTAGGATGGCCCAGAAAATACTACAATATCTGTAAATGTTGAGTTATGAGAGGAGAGAGTACTACGTCATTTGTTGACCATTGGGTAATGAAAGATGCCATGACTTTCAAGTGATTTATTACGATTTTAAAAAGGGGTTAGACCCCAAGCAGAGCCACCAAATTTTGTCAGAAGCTTTTGGTGACCCTGCTCCTACGCTGGCCAGTTAGAAACTGGATTCATGAATTTCAAAGGAGGAATCCTTAGAAGATGAGTCTTGTGCAGGTAGGCCATAAATGGCAGTTATGCCCAAAGACATCAAAACTATGAGGAAAATTGCATATCTCATTCATTCAAGTAGAGAGGACATTAAACATTGGATCAACAGAAGCATAAACATTTGTGCACCAACATCTTGGTCTCACCAAGAGATGTACACATTGGGTCCCACATTCCCTCACCGATCATCAAAAAGAAGTTCAGGTGGATTGGTGCAAATTTATGCTAAAAAAATTAATTCTGTTGAAAGTAAGGACGTACATAACATGCTATGGGTGATAAAATCTGGATATGCCTTTATGATCCACAAATTAAAAAGTAGTTGTATGCTGCAAAAAAAAGTCGCCTTTTTTTTTCCCCCCCCTCAAGAAAGGGTCACAGAGCAATCATTCCACCTGAGAACCAATGCAGTCATTGCGCTATGGTACACCAAGTCCTGCTTTCCAGAGGTCATCAAGTGGTGGAAGGAACAGCACCTAAGGTCACAGAAGGGACATCTCCTACTGGACCATGACAATGCCTCCTCCCACACTACTGCAAAAACAATGGATTTCCTGAATGAAGAGGGCATCAGGGTGCTACCCCAGCCACCTTACTCACCAGACCAGGCCCCCTGCGACTTTTTTGTGTTCCCCAAAATGAACGGCTGAGGGGCACTGATTTAAGTCAAATGGTGAATTGCAAAGTGGTTTATGCGAATGAATAAGTGTGTAAGTGTCGCAGAGGACTACTTCGATAAAATGTGATAGAGTTTTGAAATTTAGTTATGTTTTTTGGGAACAGCTAAAAACTTTCAGCATTGCCCTCATGTAAGCATTTATAGATGAAATTACTTAACTGCAAATATCAACTTTATTTAATAAAGTTGGCTAATCTCAAGTAGCATGGATACTTTTTTGAAATCATTGTACAAAGACCTAGCAGATTTTAAACGTTTGCTTTCATTCCTTAGAAGTATAACCCTACAATGTTTGTGCAATTTAAGTGATAAAATTGTGGGTTATTGCGTCAAATGGCAAACCGTTGTTTGTAAGGTTAGCTATGTTAATAGAATGGTAAATTTTCCTTATTACCCCTTAAAACTGTAATTTCATAAATCCCTATGATATTCCAAAGAAGAAAATTCTCCCAATATTCATGAAAATAGATATGAAATATTGATATACAATATGTTTGAATTTATTAACGTCCCTATTTAGCCTGTAAGTAAAAAGTGCTAAAAGATGTTACTTATCCTAACCTACCATTAGTTAAATTAATTAAAGATGTTCATAGTTATAAAGCTAATTTAAAGGCTTAATTACTACTAAAATTAAAGTATGTATAAGGTGAGGAAATTTGAATTAACGGTAATTAATGATAGATAATAAAAGGTTTGAAAGCTCTATAATCTTCACATAATAGAAAAACCTCAAATATCAATAGGCAATAAGTAGAACAAAAATGATAAATTTAGAGATTAACCTGGTCAACCTGGATTCATTCTTTCATTCATTCTTGATTTTTTGTCAATATACTTGTGACAAGTTTCTGACAATGTCAGGAATACACAATTAATTTACATAATAAAATATTTACAAATGAAAGGTACAAAAATTGCG
Organism: Mantis religiosa; assembly: GCA_030765055.1. Taxonomy (NCBI): domain Eukaryota; kingdom Metazoa; phylum Arthropoda; class Insecta; order Mantodea; family Mantidae; genus Mantis; species Mantis religiosa. The sequence goes on along the minus strand of CM060959.1, from coordinate 141,273,851 downwards.
TAAAATACTCATAAATTAATCATAGATTGTAATTACAAGTCTGTAAGTTTATATAAACTTTATCAATTAAAAAGTGTGAGTGAGTGAGTGACTGAGTAAACACTTTGGTAATGGCTATATCATAAAAATCTGAATGCATCAAAACTCTATTAGTCATATTATGCAAAACAGATTTATGTTTGTACCTTTGTTTATTAGGTCTTCTACTATTAAAAGAATTACATTTTCATGTTCGTGTAATTCTATTAGTTGTAGGTGACCAATAACAAAGTTTTCTTTGTTGTTGTTGTAGTAAGTTATGTCCTCCAATGTTCAGTCATATTGGACAATGAATGAAATGGATGAAATGATGCTCAAATGAGTTCGGAGTCCATAGAGCTTAGAGTTACCAGACATTCATCTTTTTGGATTAGGAGTTTAACAATAATAATAATGATGATAATGATAATAATGATAATAATAATAATGATGATGATGATGATGATGATGATGATAATAATAATAATAATAATAATAATAATAATAATAATAATAATAATAATAATAATAATAATAATAATAATAATAATAATAATAATGAAATTGATCAATTGATTCTGTCTTCAAGTTTATTTCATTTTCAGAGTTTGGTAATAAGTACAAAAATATTACGACACCTAGTGGCAGTAATGATAACAGGAAAAAACAAAGTGACTGAAGATGTGGAAAAGTTTTCGCAGAACTAATGTGGTCACTTGATTTCTGTGGAAAGTTCATCAATTTTCTTAAAAAGATAAGTGAGGTTAATGACAGATAATTATATTTTATTGTAATCATGAAGTAATGCTGGCATCACCAATGCTTCAGCTGCCACTGGTCCATACCACTTGCTACATTGGAAGGGAGGGAAAGGGGGAGAAATAAAAAGCTGAGTCTTTCCTTCCAGCAAATCTTCAGGTATGAAAAATTCTACATGTAAAGAAAAGAGAATTAAAAATTCTACATGTAAAGAAAAGAGAATTATAGAGTTACATGCAGTAGTGATAGTCATTTTTAGATAACATGCTTATTTTTCAATCAAAAGTTCTGAATATTATGAGAATTTTTTTAACTTTATAATTGCACTGATACATTATCATTATCAGAGTCTGAAAATGTCATTTGGAACATATACTTTAAATCTAAATATCTGGTATGTTTACTGTAATGGCAGAAGAAAGAAGGGTGGTATCTCACTCGCCAATCACAACAAAATTCTGGGGATGGACATTTAATGTTATTTGTTGGAAATTTAATAATTCTTCTGCATAAGCTTGAATAGATAGAGTTAGACTGCAAAATTCAATACCATGGTTTCCCAGTTTCCGTCCAGTTGCTCTTAACCTTTGAGCTACCATGACCAAAGGTAGACCTTTGAATGACCTTTCATGACATTAAATTCTCCAACTGACTCGTATGTTTCGCAGTAAACAACTAAGGGCTCTCATATACATGTATCATAGCCATGTTTAGGCTAAGATTTGAATAGTCAGACTAGTGCGGAAGAGTGATTAAATTTCCAACAAATAATCTAATAGTGGTATGTATCATAGCCATGTTTAGGCTAAGATTTGAATAGATAGACTAGTGCAGAATAATAATTAAATTTCCAACAAATAACCTAATAGTGGTAACTATAAAGCCTGGGACTTAAGTACTTACAGAGCTAGTAGTCGTCATAAAAGGTGCATATCTCATTGTATATGAGAGCCCCTAGTGGTTCACCGGGAAACATACAAATAAGTTGGAAAATTTGTCATGACAGCACGCTGGCCATGGCAGCCCAAAGGTTAAAAGCAACCGGATGGAAACTGGGAGATCCGTGGTTCAAATCCTGGCCATGGCATTGAATTTTTCAGTCTATCTATTTAATGTAATGTTTAAATCTATGTCTATGTATTTAATGTTATGTTTACATCAAGTAGGTTAATAATTTAAGACAAAGAATGATACCTAAGTTTTCTCTACTACTGGTGATTTCTCTACTGTAAGAATGTGAAAGAAATTACATACTTACTGGTGACCTTGAAGTTCATAAGCTGTTCCTTGCTGTCCACCTATGTCCCATACTATAACACTTTGATCAAAACTACCCGAAAAGAGAAGCTGTTTTTCAGAATCCCATGCCATTGCCCGTATGCTGCCTGTGTGTCCCTTCAGTGTAGTTATCACTGTAGCTCCTGTGTTTTCCAGCTTCAGCATTGTGATTTGACCAGAATAATCACCAACAAATGCATGCTTTGACTGAGCATCAAATCTGAATTACTGCTAAGGAGCTTTTTATATTAAGAAATATACTACAGTAAAGAATAAAATGGAAATTTGGCAGTATTTTCTTCAAAAGTGTTACACTTAAGCTGTTTTACAAATCTTGTTTACAAGACTGATAGGTAGTTTGCTACATTTCTACATGACATTAAAAAAGTCTACATATGAATAATTCAATTTAACTGGTTAATAATGCTGAACACACACACTTATTATGAATTACATAATATTTTCTTTCGAGATCAATTCTTTATTTCCAAGCAGACATACCTGTTTCTCCCTGGACCTCAAAAATTTTTCTTAAGAGCTCAATATCAACTATTTAGTTCCCTTTTTATGCTGCTAGCCTCTTGTAAGTACTATACTAGACTTATAAGGATGAATTTGCATCCTTCTTTATAAATTAATTATCAATCATAATGTTTCTAATTCTTCTACTGAAATACTGAAATGTGTGTGTATGTGCATGTATGTCTGTGTGTAGTTAATGCTCAGGTATTTAACAACAGCAGGAGCATTCCTTTAGTTGAGAAAGGATGTGGCAATCACCATATCATAAAAAATGGTGTCCTTAATAAAAAAACTATAGCTACTAGCTAAAGGTAACTGGAAGGTGTTTTAAGAAGTGAGATAAAATTTAATTCAGAATCATCAGACAGCATCAATAATAAAATATGTAACATATTAATTCAAACAGCAAATAACGTACATCCCAAGAGGTTGAATAAAAACTTTCAAACCTTTCTGGACAAAAGAGTTGGAAAAACTAAAAACTGAACGTGAAGAAGCCAGGAAAAACGCTGAACATAAACAAGATAGAGTACATTTATTAGAGTAGCAAAATAAGACAGCCTTTTTAAAAGAAGCATAATAAATGCAAAAAGAACTTCATTTTACATATTTATAAAAAGTTTAAATCAAAGAAAAGATAAATATTAAAAGCAGAAGCATTATTAACAGTGAAGTATTCTTCATTTTTGAGTTTGATTTATGAGTCACTATGTTTACACTCAAACTTCACTTACTTGTTGTTGTATAATTGAAACCTTTTCAAGATCATTCGATCTCATCCTCAGCTGTTTGGTGACTAAATGAACATTCCTCTTCTTCCACTACTGCGGAGCTCCGATCACTCTGCCATCTGGTGTTAGGGGCACCAGATGGCAGAGTGATCGGAGCTCCGCAGTAGTGGAAGAAGAGGAATGTTCATTTAGTCACCAAACAGCTGAGGATGAGATCAAATGATCTTGAAAACGTTTCAATTATACAAGTGAAGTTTGAGTGTAAACATAGTGACTCATAAATCAAACTCAAAAACAAAGAAAAGATGTTCATAAGGTTTATAAATATTGTCACGAACACATTATTTACGATAGTGCACCGCAGAGAGATAAGGGACAGATGGTGCTGGTCGAAGATAAACAGCTTGCCTAAGCAGATAAACATAGCACGGAGATAAAGGTCTGCGGTAATAAATAAAGAGATAAATGGAACTTTCTAGTGACATCTTGATTGTCTTACAGAACATTCGATTTCTTGTTTGTTTCAGAAATATCTAGTAATATGAGTCGTGGTATATATAAGAAAGCTGCGACTCACCAAGGGACAGTTGTAAAGACAGTCGTAAACAGGAATTGTAACAAGAGTTGTAAACAATGGAAGTTGAGTAAGCTCTTTGTTGTGGTCAATGACCTTGGTAGATTGTAATTGCGTATGTGACGTAATTCTGCCACTGTGAGGATTGTCCAAAGTGTATTTCTACGGAAATAAAGAACATTTTGAATTTCTGCAACTTGGACTTTTAATTCTACGAACTCACAGTCACAACCAAAAGCAACTATAATATATAATACTGATATACTATAAAGACTTACAGATAATTGGAAAGTTAAAATAAATGAAATAATGATGCCTATAGCATAAAATCAGAAATATTATTTAGCAGGATATTAATATTTAATCTTTTAAATCTACATAACTACCTACAATGTTATAGTTCTTTGTATATACTTCATAAAATGATGCCTCCCACTATATGTACAGTACGAATTGTATTTTAAATTACTTTTATTTTTACCTTCTCTACTATGTACAATAAGTAGAGCATGTATTGCATTCCATCGAAAGTTTTGATATCAAGATTTCACCAGAAATACATATAATGGAACAAAAATAAAAAAAAAAGAGCATTTTTAGAAAAAGATCCACTTGTGTGCGTGTATGCATGCATGTGTGTCTGTGTTTAATGCTCTAGAATTAACAATAAAGTCATTCTCTTTCCTTCCCAATATTTAAAGGTTAGATCTTGATAGTTTTTAAAAGAGAGGGGTATGTTTGACAACTGCAACAGACAGGACAGAGAACAGACTGAATGGATGAGGACAGGATTGTCTAATGGCAAGTGAAGAGAAATATACATATTCTATAGGATTAAAGAAAGTGTAACACATTATTTGCTAAAAGAGGAGAAAATGGATCAATAGAGGCAAAAGGAATGGAAAGTTAAATGGGACAAAATGGAAGGTAAAGCTGTAGTGGTAAAAATGTTAACATGCAAACAAGAAAAGGGCAGCAGGATAGGACAATTTTTACTGGAGATTAATGAAAAATGGATCAGAAAAGTAAGGAACAAAAAATCACAAAGATGAGGGTAAAGGCAGCAAAATATCTAGATTTAGAATTAGTTTAAGCACTTCAAAATGATGCTAAAAGGTTAGAATGCCAAACATTCTAGGGAGCACAGAAACATAAATCAGACAAAATTGCACATAATATAAATACAATTAAGACGTTTATATGTTACGAAAAACTTGTAACTATTTAGTACAAATATATAGGTATGTCACATTCACATATCTTCATAAGTATCCATTCCAAAATAAATAATAAGTATCCATTCCAAAATAAATAATAAGGAAGAAAAAGTAGTTGATATCAAAATTGGCAACAGGTGGAAATGTTTATGCCAAGGATTCCTGCCACTCTGTGGTTGTAGCGTAAGTAGAGGTAAGGGCAAAGTATTTTACTGTTGAAACAAACAGTACAATGCTATAAGCTTTCTTTTCCTTCTCCTGCAAAGCAAATAAATTGGGTAAGCAATTCTATAAGTTTGTTGAAAATACAGCAACTATAAGAAACATGCATACATATGTAAGTTACTGTGATATGTAAAGGATACTGTAAAGCCATACACCAAGCATCACTCTGGAAGACCCCCAATCGACGTCCTGTTTCAGAACAATGATACTGGAACATTTTATCTCGCCCTATACTTAGCACCCATTCACAAGTCAAGGCAAAGTGTATGCCTTGGACTCTTGCCTGATGTGCTGCATAATTTCTTATGTGAGTCATTCGATTGAAATCAGATGCCAAGGTAAATTCCTGGAGAAAAACACAAAAAGCATTAAATATCTATCTTTGATCTAGTTTAAAAATATCACACAGATGCAGAATTAAAACTTCTTTTAAGGTTTTCCTATACATGAAACAGTATTTTGTCATTCCTTGAATGTGTTCTTGCTTTACATCTCATTACCTCTTTATTTCTTCAACCCTCTTGAATACATACAATTAAATAGTGAAATATGTATCTTTACATAATTAAAAAATTAACATATTAAGAATGAGAGCAATTGAATTTCTGTATATTTTAATTTTATTGATTTAAATCTACTTTATTAGCACATAGAGGTCTCAACTTCAACCATTGATATTGTACTCTCTAGTTCACATTAGACTTCCATTTTCACATTTAAGGTGAGAGTTACCTAAAATTCTAAAGTGTTAATACAAAATTACTAAAAATGTAATTGCATGATCCAAACCATATAACTTGATCATTTTTACTACTTTTAATCCAATACGAGGGGCAATCAAATATTAACAGGCCTTTCATTCCAGAAAATGTATTCATGAAGAATAATTGAAATTAACATTTTTCTTACTTTTCTACATACTCACCCATCTTTTCTATACAATTGTTCCAATGAACAGGCAGTTTTTTAATGCCAGTCTCAAAGAAAGTACAAGGACGTGTGCGGAGCCAGTTGAGCACAAAGACTTTCACCTCCTCATTGGTTGTGAAACGATGTCCTCCAAGAGCTTCTTTGAGTGGACCAAACATGAAGAAGTCACATGGTGACAGGTCTGGGCTGTAGGGTGAATGTGAAAGGGTAGTCCAGTGCATTTCGGCCAATTTTTGCTGTGTTGCTGCTGCAGTGTGTCGTCTGGCATTATCCTGAAGAATCAACACATTTCTGATAGGGCTACTGCGACATTTTGATCGAAAAGCAGCTCGAACTTGACTGAGGTCACAGTAGTAGGCAGCATTAATGGTCCATCGTCATTGTCCTTGTTCGAGGAAATCAATGAGAAGGGTAACTTTCGAGTCCCAGAACACTGTGGCCAAAACTTTCCCTGCTGACAGTTGTGACTTGGCTTTCACCGGCGGTTGCTCTCCACTCCAGACTGGCCCTCTTTGATATGGGTGTGTAATGATGCACCCTGTCTCATCACAAGTGATGATTCTGTCCAGAAAAGCATCACCTTCCTCTTTGTAGTGCGTAAGAAGCATGCGACACACTTGAACTCGCACTGCTTTCTGTTCTGCAGTAAGATACCATGGAACCCAATGAGCTGACACTTTTCTCAATTTCAACTCCCTTCGAATGATTGATTGAACATTCCCATAGCTTATGAGAAGTTGTCGACAGATTTCAAGCACTGTGATGTGGCGATCCCCTTCAATGATGTCTTGAACAGCTTGGATGTTTTCTGGATTGATTCTGGTGCATGGACGGCAAGGGTGGGCCAAGTTTTTAACATGTTTATGTCCCTCATTAAACTCATGGCACCAATATTTAACTATGAACCATGAAAGGGTTGTTTCCCAAAACTGTGGGAGTAACAGAGGGCAAATTTCAGTTGCACCGACACTTTCATTGACAAGAAACTTGATTATTACTCATTGCGCAACAGCTGGATGCACCTCTCTCTCAGACATCTCGGCAGTAACTGAGGGACAGAGCCAAATGAGTTCCCAAGGCCACTGTCCCCTACCAGGCACCTCACTGCATGTGCTGTAAAAGCCTCGAACCCATACGACACTCTATGCATGTGCAGTAAACAAAGGCCTGTTAATATTTGATTGCCCCTCGTATCTTAAACACTAATATAATTTTGAGTTGAACTAGTTCTCAATGCAATAGTGCTAGTGTTTAACTAGAACGTGTTTTGTTAGGACCTTCCTAACATCCTCAGCTAATGTTTCCTCCCAGGGATGCCCCACTTGGAGCTTAGGTGCAATAAACCACAGGTTTTGGTGCCAAATTCCCTCTACTTCCTAATGTTCTTAAAGAAAAAGTTGATAATTTCGGTGCTTTTAAAAAAGCTGTTAGAGAGTACCTTTGCTCAAAATCTTTTTATTCTGTACAAGATTATCTGAATGACAAATTATCCTGATAATGCTTCTGTAGCTCTATAAGTAGTATTTAACTATTCCAATGACAAATCATTACTTATAAATATTTGATGCAAGCTGAAAGTTTATTTTTAATCTATATGTATTTAATAAATAACAAGAATGGTATCCATTGCAAAAAGGTTGAGACGTACTGGCATAAGTCAAGTGAAAGCTGGTTTAAAAAGTGTTTCATTTTGTATCATATATGATTATCCCTGCTTTGTTTTCCATATTGTTGTTCATATTGCCTGTGTCTTATGTTAACTTTTGTACATATATACACTATTAAACTTTATACCTCTAGACATGTTCAATGTTCACAGCCTTTTCTGGCTACAAGTGAACCTACTGAACGCAAATCAATCTAATCTAATCTAATCTATAGTAATCCTAATCCTAACACTTGGGTCCTTGTGCTTTATTTTGTGTGTGTGTCTGTGTGTGTCTGTGTGTGTGTCTGTCTGTGTGTGTCTGTCTGTGTGTGTGTGTGTGTCTGTCTGTGTCTGTGTGTCTGTGTGTGTGTGTGTGTGTGTGTGTGTGTGTGTGTGTGCGCGCGCGCGTGTGCGTGTGTGTGTGTGACAGTGTACTTTTATATAACTTCAATAAACAGTAATTCTCAATCTTCTGAATTGTTCTCTGCATGCGTACATGCATGTGTGTGTATGTGTGCGCGCACGTGCGCGCGTTAAGTGTATTTTGTTTTGCTACTGACTTTTACGATTTTTAAACATGGACAGTAAACTTAAAAGTTTCAGTACTGCATTCCCAAACCAGGGAAGTTGTTAGTAACACGTGTAAATACATGAAAAGACATGCACAGGCTGGCTTAGTAACCATACATGTTAAAAACATTGGAAAGAGTAGCTGAGACAACAGGTGCTTCCAAAACAGGTGTAAGGAGAATTACTAAAGAAGCCAAAGATATTGATCATGGTACTTCAATTTCATTCTCCACACCACATAAAAAGCGACCAAAGAGGTCTTATTTTGCCAGTTTGGTAACCTTCAATGAGGCATTAAGTGTGCCAAACTGTGAATGAGTTCTATATCATTAACAAAGACAGATATTGAAGAAGGTGCATGCTAAACTAAAGGACTCATTAAACTCTGAAGGGAAAATATCTACATTAAGAAAGATACTCCGAAAGCTGGACTTCAAATGGAAAAGGACAGGAAAGATTTAATGGAGCACCATTACATCAGAACTAAGTGCCTCCATTATCTCAGAATGATAAAACAATATATAAGCGAGGGCCAATCCCATTATATATATGGATAAGACATATTTATTCATTCATTCCACACTACTCCATTTGTCTGGAGTGATGACAGCTTCTACAGCCTCTTAGAACTGGTGTCCAAAGTACTGTGCCTTATTGTGCATGCTGGAGGTGAGAAAGGGTTTATCCCTAAAGAATATATTCGGTTCAAATTCCAGCAAAAGCTGGTGGCTACCACAATGAAATGAACTATACAAATTACAAGAAGAAAATAGAAAGACTGATCCCTAACTTCCTGAAAATTCTGTTCTGGTAATTGACAATGTGCCTTATCACATTGCCACAATATGCTCTTTAATAAGGTACCTACTGCAAATGAAGAGAAAAGATATGACGATTTCACGCTTAAAAAAGAACCCCTCCATATAGCTTTTCATAGCTACTGATTTCTCCTCCTTGGACAAAACTAACATTTACAATATCATCCCTCTCAAATCCAAAATCCCCAAGTACACAATAGTTTTCTTCAAGCACATAACTACACAGTTGTATGCCTTCCATCTTATCATCCTGAACTCAACCCAATTGAACTCATTTGGGCTACGTCAAGAACTGGGTTGCAGAAAAAAAATGTCACTTTCAAAATGGATGACGTCATTAAGCTAGCTGTCGAGAAGTTTGCTGACATTTCTGCAGAAGATTGGCAGAAAAGATATTGGCACGTCATCCATATTGAACAAGAATTCATGTGCAATGAAGGCTTGCTGGATGGAGTACAATCAGCCTGCCTCGGTTGCATAGATGGTAGGATGTCTACCTCACATTCAAGAGATCCCGAGTTTGAATCTCGGTTAGGATGAGTTGCCTGGATAAGGTTTTTTTTCCAGGGTTTTCCGTTATCCTGATAGACAAATGTCGGGTAGCTCTGAACTATATGGACCCCTGGACTCAAACGAGCATCATTTCAAATTTGAAAGTAATGAGTCGGTAATTTTTTTATTTACCAACTCATTATTTTCAAATGTTAAATACATCACTGTATCTAACCTTTTGCTTCAAATAATGAGCATCATTTCACCCATTTCATTCATCATCCGATATGACTTATAACATGAAATGCTACTGCTGATTCATCTTTGTTTCAATTTGAAGCTTCTAAAATGTTAGAAGTGTTAAAATAAGACAGGAAGACAAGTTAGCAATAGCATTTCACATTTGGAATGACCCAAATTTGAAATTATTAAAAGATGTGATGGCCACAGTCATCTCAGAACGTGGGAGAATATTTTAATATGAAATATAAAGACTGACAAATGTCAGTCAAATGGAAGCAACTGCTTTCAAAACTAGTGCCTCAAAAATTAAAAAGTGAGACAGTACCTATGAGAAAAATGATAACCAAATTGATTAATTAATTTGGATGCCAATGTTACTAAATTCATCCAAACATCAGTTAATTGATAAATCGTCATTAGACTTTTCAAGTAGAAGGAACAGGGTTAACTCTCCTCATTGCCTGTACAGTCCATGACTCTGATAATTAAATTGGCTATATGGCTCCAAACATCCTTTGTCTCACTGATGGAAATTTATCTTTTCTTTCCCTTAAACAATGCTGAGGTTTTCACATCTTAATAATAGTCATGTACATACATTTTTATTTTATCTTTTCTTGTCCTTAACCCAATGCCAAGTGTTTTCACATCTTAATAACAGTCATGCACATAAATTTTTATAGTGTGAACTCACTTGATATGAACTGTTTAGTTTATTTCATGCTTAACCTTAGGAATGCTCTATGAAAAACTGTTGAAAATGCTGATTGTTTATTTGTTAAAGCAGATGGTTATCCAACTTTGTACAGCAGAAATATGGTCAGTTGTTCCAATATGTGATGTTGAAATATATTTCTTCTTGTGATTTACAGATGTTTTGCACACTAGAGAGTAAGAGTTCCTTCTGTTAGAAACGTATTACATAGAATCCCACTTAACCGAACTTTGCTCCACTGAAATTCAACTTAACCAAAACGATAGGCCCCTGCCAAAAAAATAATACTTTAATTTTACTGGACCCACTACACAGAAATATTGGAGAGCAAGAGAGCTAATGGCTTCATTGCCAAAGCCTAGCATTTGAAAACAACAACAACATTTTACTGGACCAGTGCTCAAAATCGAGCTGAATGTTGCTTGTAGCAAACAACATATTTCAGTTATCCCTCCCTCACATTGTATTGTACTTATACTGTTAACTTTACCCTCTATCATATATTCCATTCATTATTTGCCTCCAAAATAAGATCAATGTACTTGTTTCTTCTCTGACAGGACTGTGTTCTTCAAAAGAATTTGGGAAACACATACATGGGAATAGATGTCCACATTTGTCTGTTTACACTTCAGTTCTGTGGTTTCGAGTGCAGCAGTAAATTAATTTTGTGGTTCCTTTTTTAAGTTTTTTTGTTTTGTGATTACAATAGGGTAAGATGTCTATGAAAAGCAAATACATGGTTATAAGCATAAGGGAAAAACTCAAAGCGACGAGGAAAATGATGCAATATTATGAAATGTTGCTGTGACTACGACATACGTATATCAACAGTTTTCTGATTGGGTAAAATCAAAATTTGAAAGAAGCACAGTTTGAAAAAGTAAATGAAGCTTTGTATATTTGGTTTACTCAACAATGTGAGAAACCAATACCATTATATGGATCTATTATACAAGAAAAGGCAAAACTGCTTGTGGAGATGTTAGGGGAAGATGGAAAACAATTCAGTGCCAGTTCTGGCTGGCTGGACAAATTCGAAAGTAGGTATGGCATATGTCAATTACATTTTAAATGAGGAGAAATTATCTGCAGATGAAGGTGCTGAGATGATTTAAAACCCGTACTTCAGGTCTTTACAGAGGGATTAACAAAGGATCAGATTTGAAAGTAATGAGTCGGTAATTCAAAAACAAACATCACTTATCGAGATTTAACTGTATTGGAACACCACAGTGAAGCGAAAAAATTTTAATTTTTAGATGAGTCGTATTTATTACACATCTGCTTCACTTTCGTACCTATTTTGAGGACATGTTTCGCAACTCATCGTTTGCATCTACGGCTCTTATGCGACTAAAGCTTGATCCAGCGGTGTGGGTAATTCTGGGGTTGCTGCTGCCATCTGTTGATTTAGTGATGAACTTAAATGTGGGATTCTCTTCTGGCGGGATTTCAAGGTTCATTAGTTGGTTTTTATGTTTTTCTATGTATATCCTCTCCCATATGACGAGTTCACTATGTTTTTGTACGTATTTTAGTAATTCTGTGCTATCTTCAATTTCATGATTTTCATACCAGAAATGAGCTGCTATTGCGGAATTACCCACACCGCTGGATCAAGCTTTAGTCGCATAAGAGCCGTAGATGCAAAGGATGATTTGCGAAACATGTCCTCAAAATAGGTACGAAAGTGAAGCAGATGTGTAATAAATACGACTCATCTAAAAATTAATAAACATCACTTAAATTATCCTTACTTGGACAGGTTTCGTAGAACGTTTTGTCCCCATCGTCAGCAGTCGGATAAATGCCTACGATGGGGACAAAACGTTCTCCAAAACATGTCCAAGTAAGGATAATTTAAGTGATGTTTGTTTTTGAATTACCGACTCATTACTTTCAAATGTTAAATACATCACTGTTCTAACCTTTTGCTTCAAATAATAAAAGATCAGATTTTTAATTGTGATGAAAGTGGTCTCAATTTCAAAATGCCACCAAGAAAATTACTAGCATCTTTAAAGGAAGCATCTGCACTAGGGTACACAGATACTAAGAAGAGGATAACAGTTTTAGCATGGGCAAATGTGAAATGAAATGTGTAGTGCTTAATGCCCACTTTTATTACATGTGGCACCACAGACGGTGGTACCACAGATGGGACACTGATGATACTGAAATGAAGATGAAGCACCAGTGGAATTAGGTGGCAGGAGAAACCAGAGATCCCTGAGAAAACCTGCCCCAGCACTGTGCTGTCCATCACAAATCTCACTTTGTGGTCACTTGGGATCGAACCCAGGCCATCCTGGTGAGAGTCAAGCAGTCTAACCACTCAGCCATGGCGTACTGCATATACCAATGCTTTCACTATCCATAGGCTTCCTTTGATGTGTATTGGAAAGTCAAAAACACTAAACGCTCTTAAGAATATTGCTCACAATATGCTTACAGTATATGTTGTTGTTAAATGCTAGGCTTTGGTAATGAAGCCATTAGCTCTCTTGCTCTCCAATATTTCTGTGTAGTAGATCCGGCAGGTAGGGCTTCACAGGTTAGAAGATGTTCTTCAGTCATTTCCTCTTCTTGGTTGCACAGAGGACAATTTGGACTTCTATAAATTCCTATTCTGTGTAACTGTTTGATCAAATAATCATGTTCCGTATGTAATCTAAAATTTGCTACTGCAGCTTTACGTGGGATTTCTGGAATAATTTCTGGATTTTTAATTAAAATGTTTCATTTTTTATCTTTGGCTTTGTTAGATACTGATTGGTTTTGCTTGTTTTTATATTTGTTTTTAATTAATATTTTTATGGATGTAAAGGGTAAGCTTTTATTTTTGTTCTGAATTAAATTTGCACCTATTTTTGGCAAGAAAATCAGCTGATTCATTTCCAGCAATTCCACAATGTACAGGTATCCACTGTAATATAATTCTTTTCTGTAGTTTTTGAAGTTGTTGGATCATTTTGTGACATTCTTTAATTTGGATTGACCTCATTTTATATGAGTATATTATAAAGCTCAAAAAAGTGCTTAGGTGTCTTCGAACTCTGAAGAGTGGTTTCAAGACAAATTTGTACCAAGTGTTGAAAAGTTTTTAGATTACAAAGTTACCAAGGAAGGCCATTATACTGGTAGGTAATGCTCCTACACATTCTAGTAAACTGCAAGATGGTGGCATTTTCGTTGAGTTTCTGCCCCCAAATGTCACAAACTGAATTAAGCTGATGGACCAGGGTAGCTTAGACGAATTCAAAAGCTATTACAATGGATTTTTACCAAGGTCCATACTGCAAGAATGTGAGTCATTCAATAAGAGTAAAACAGATGCAGTGAAGCTGATCAACATGAAACATGTTATCTACTGGTTTGTGCAATCCTGGAAGAAAATTATGCCAGAATCTGTACTGAAATCGTGGAATAAAATTTGTAATGGACTAACTACCAAAGATGATGTAAACAATTATGAAAGCCTATAAGATCTAGTCCAACAAATCCCAGGATGGGAGGACATGGTTAAATAATTAGTAATAGGGAAAGGGGACACAAATGGGGTAATGTGTAAGTGAGATGCATTGAAAAGTGAGGTTATGTGAATACAGACAGCGAAACAATAATACGAAGCAGAAATGAGTGTAACAAAGCTTGTACCAAAAATACTGTATAATATATATCCATAAAATGTTTTTAGGAATAGAAGAAATACAACATGCAACTTCATTCAAGCCTTTGATTGCACACTGCTTAACCTCCTAATACAGCATCTAATGCTCTCTTTCAAAATGTTTTCTTTCTTTGGGAGAGTAATTAATGTTTCAGATATATGTGAAAATCTACCCATCTAAATATTAATGTCAAAAGCTACTTACTGACACTGTACCATTTTCAACCCCAACAAATAGTTGCCTGGTTTCTACACAGTAGAAGAGTGCAGTTGCTCCTGACGACATGTAATGGCATATACTGGGCCAATACTGTCCAGAATCTCTCTTCAGCCATACTCGAACTGATCTATAAAAAATAATAATAAATATATAAACCATTTGCAAATAATAAATAGTCTTATGTCTAACGATCAGAAAATATAGTAAAACATACATCCAGCATTAAATTCATTATTTCCAAATAAGTTTCTTTAATTACAGACAACACATGGAATATCATACAGAACTACTACATTCCTCACAGGCATGGAGGCAGGGAGGCAGGGTTAAACTGCAGAACGACATAGGGAATGGCGTATAACGTTAGTAGCTGTAGCATTGCCAATAGTGAAAACATACATTGCTGAAAATACCAACATCACATAACCAAAGTACTGGACAGCACATCCCTACAAACTAATTAAAATTATTAATGACATCTTGGACACTGATATTGTCAGATATTTGTTATTGTAAGTTCTCCATAATGTTAAAACATTACATGCGACATTCATGGATTTAACATGTTTCTATATCTGTCTGTAGTTTAATCCTAATAATACTACTACTACTAATACTAACTAATAATACTAATACTACTAATCAGGGGCGGCTTCTCAATGGGGTAGCATGTTTGCGCTACAACCAAAATGCTGGGTCTCCCTTTAATGCAAGGGCATGTTCCATTTGGCGTTCAGTTCGACCTTGTCTAGTGCAGTGGCCCTCAGCTCGCTGTATTGTTTGCAGGTGCCAAGTAGTTCACTCTCAGTTGCAAACCACTGGTATACAATGGGGAGGTATAGGGCAGGTTGAACCTAGGGCGTGACAGGGCAAGTAGGGGGGAAGGGCGGGGCTTATGGCTGCATAAGGTTGGTTAACCTAGCAGCCAGAGAATAGTGAATGCCAAGCCTTCTCCTTCTGTTTTCAGCGCCACCTATTATTCTCATATTAAATGTTCGCATCGGTCAAATATTACCACAGATTACTATAACCTACCAGAGCATAGCCACATGTTTTGTGCCATGTTTTGTTAGCTGTGTCGTGCTTTGAGTAGTGAATAAGAGTGATTTATTTAAGTATATTAAGTATTTTATTAAGTATATTGTGTTATATAAGGAGAAACAATGAATTCCATAAAGGGTCTATTAGCACATCCTTTTTAAAAATGAGCATAGAAGAAAAAACCGAAAATAAGCGACTTGGAAGTCCCATGCCAAATATAAAAATCACATAGGTAGTCAAAACAAAAACAAGATATTTGAACAGGAACTTTAACAACAATGTATATAAGAAATATAATTTGATGAGTGGTTGTAATATTAAAAATAGCCTGTTTTGCTTTCCTTGCGTTCTCTTTGGTGGTGAAGATCCGTGGACAAAACATGGCGTGAATGCTTTGCAGCATCTTCATGATCGCGCTAAAAACACGTAACTTAAAAACTGCACATGAAAAACACAATTTTGCTATGCTTGGCAATGTAAATATAGCAAAGCAGATGAAATTTGTAGTGTTTAACGCCCGCTTTTACTAGATACGGCACCGCAGGCAATGGCACTGATGATACATGAGATGAAGATGGAACACCGGTGGAATGAGATGGCGGGGGAAACCGGAGATCCCGGAGAAAACCCGCCCCAGCACCGTGTTGTCCACCACAAATCTCACTTTGCAAAGCAGATGGACAGTGCATATCGGAGAACAATTGAAGAACACAGCCAGAAAGTGGCTCAAAATAGATATGTTTTAAACATTATTGTTAACTGCATTAGGTTTTGTGGAACCTTTGAGTTAGCTCTACGAGGACACAATGATTCAGCTATGTCAAGCAATCCTGGTATTTTTCGAGGACTGATAAACTTCAGTGCAGAGCTAGACTGTGTTCTGAAAAACCTATCTGGAGAATGCTACAGTGTTTAAGGGGACCTCCAAGACAATCCAGAACGAAATCTTGCAATGTACACTTGAAGTCTGCCATGAAGACATATCAAGTCCATTTTTAGCTGCATAAATAGAAGCAAGTCCATTTTTAGCTGCATAAATAGAAGAGTGTTATGCTCTAGAGTGTTTCTGAAATACGCATGTTGTGTTATACACTGTGAATTACCGTTAACTTGTGTATACAGCAGTCTATAGTGGTAGGCTTAAACAACCGTTTGTTACTTTAAAAAAAAAAAATTAAATTGCATGGATAAATTTGTGAACCACCGATTTTCAGAGCCACCAGCCGCCCCTGCTACTAATATTACTAATAATACTAATAATAATAATAATAATAATAATAATAATAATAATAATAATAATAATAATAATAATAATAATAATACTAATACTAATACTAATAATAATAATAATAATAATAATAATAATAATAATAATAATAATAATAATAATAATAATAATAATAATAATAATAATAATAATAATAATAATAATAATAATAATAAATTTATTCATCCTTTTGATCATAGTGCATGATATAGGACACATCAAGTACTTATAACCAAAAATTATACAGTAAACATTTACACAACACAAGTTTAGAAATGAAAATTCAGAAACTGTATGTACAATATAACAATTTATCTGTAGTTGACATTCAAAAAAATTCACCTATACTATAAAAACAATGTTCTAACAGGAACTTTTTCACACAGCATTATATTGTCAACCTAGTACAATAAATTACACATCCAGAAGGGGTTCATGGAAAAGAATTTAAAAACTCATCAACGGAGTATAAACAATGTTGCAATAGCAGATGTTTCACCTTGTGCTTAAATGCAGTTTCTGAGGTGGTGAGTTTAATATTATCGGGTAACTTGTTATATAAGGTAATTCCAGAGTGTCTTACGCTTTTGCTGAATAGTGATGTATTATGTGTAACCATGCTCAGTTTATGCCTATTTCTAGTGAGATAATCATGTTTTTCAGAGTTTGTATGAAAATAAATCAAGTGTTTTGTAACAAACATTACAACTTCTAGTATATATAGACAAGGAAGTGGCAATATATGGAGTGATTGGAATAAATTGATACAAGAATCCCTTTGTTTCTTTCCCATTATTGTTCTGATTACTCGTTTTTGAATTTTAAAGATTATATTTTCTTTATCACAGTTACCCCAAAAAATCACTCCAAATTTTAGTAAGCTATTGAAATGAGCAAAGTATAGATTCCTCAGTGTTCAAATTTGCAATATTTTTTATGGTTCTGAACATAAAACAAAGCTGGCTTAATTTAGATGCCAGTTTTTCAACATGTTTGTTCCAGGTGCTTGTCAATACATACACCCAAGAATTTAGTAGTGGGTTTATAGTGCACCAATTAATTCATTATCTAATTTTATTTGCGGCTTATATGCATTAGTATTCTGAATATGGCTGAAGGAAATGGCTGCAGATTTATTCTTATTTATTATTAACCTGTTTTGTATAAATCATTCCTGCATTCTTTGGTCTAAGCTCAGTATGTCAGATTTAACATCATTGTCATTTCCCATTACATCTATGGGGATATTAGAATACTGGGGAGGGAAATAAAAAAAAAGAACACTATATGGTAAATTTACATTGATAGAAGTACAAAAATATTAAAAAATCTTTAAAAAAAAAAGTAAAGCAATGGGGATAAATGAGATTCTAGGAGACTTGGAAAAAATACAGCAACACTAGGAAAGGCCTAGATATGACAAATGTGTTTAATAAATTTAAAGAGAATGAACAGATACCAGAGTGCTGGAAAATAAGTATTGTGACTTTGTGGGCTTGTAGAATTAAAGTCCAAGTTGCAGAAATTCAAAATGTGCTTTATTTCCGTATAACACTTACAGTAGCAGAATTACATCACATACACATACCATCTTCCAAGGTCGTTGACCCCAAACAACATTCACAGTTACACTCTGTTTACAACAACTCTCGTTACAACTCTATTTACGACTCTGTTCTACTACTACTCCGCTGGCATGTCGCCTCTTTTATATACCACTACTGATATCACTAGATATTTCTGAAATATTCTGTAACAAACAAGAAATTGATTTATATCGAGATTCAACTGTATTGGAACACCACAGTGAAGCGAAAAATTATTAAATTTTAGATGAGTCGCATTTTTTAACACATCTGCTTCACTTACAAAAGTGAAGCAGATGTGTTAAAAAATGCGACTCATCTAAAATTTAATAAGAAATTGATTGTTCTCTATCAATCAAGATGTCACTAGAATGTTCCATTATCCTCATTTTATCTATTTTGAAATGCCTTTTATCTCCGTGCTATCTTTATCTGCTTAGGTAAGCGTTCATCTCTGCCCAGCACTATCTCTCCCTTATCTCTCTGTGGCGAACCTTTTGGGTGCGTCGCCGCAGCCGCGACACTGCTCCCGCCTCAAGGCTGGTCGTCCCGAGCAGCACCATTGTAGCAGGCCAGACGATCCAGGTGTACCACCAATATCTTCCCTCGGGGCACATTCTGGATGCAGTAGACCACGTCGTTAATCCTCTTCACCACCCGGTGCGGTCCTTGCCACTGCTGTTGGTTTAGGGCAGCGTCCCTTGGTCCGGGTAGAGCGGTACAACCATACCAGGTCACCCTGCTGGAACCCTTAGCTGTTGGCTTGCCTGTCGTATCGGGTCTTCATGCGGTCGCTCGCCTTCTGGATGTTTTGACGAGCCATCTCATACATGTCGAGGAGATGGTCCACCAGGTTTTCCACATACTATACCTTGTTTCACGTAAGCTTGCCCAGTATCTCTTAACGGTCACGTGACCTAATCACCTCTCATTGGTTGCTGTTGTGGTAATGACTGTCGTGCAGTAAAAATTAGTTCGTTATTTAACATGGTGATATATCATTATATGTTGGAAGAGAATTATCAAATTTATATTTTCGTAACTGTTTTAATTAAATATATTACGCAACAGAGTTTATTTATCTGAAATGCATGTTAATTCTTAAACGATGAGGAGGTTCCTTTGCTCTCAAGCACATGGCACGATAGCACGTGATTTAGCGGTAGTGGTGACATTTGTTTATGACTTTTATCACTGACCTTGTTTTGAACTGGATTGGTCATGCATCGCCATTCGAGAGTGCGGGAGCTAAATTATTTTATTGATCGTTTATTGCGCATGTATTATATGTATAATGGCAGAGTCTACCGCCAGTTTTTCGTTTAAGTATCGCAAGGATAACTGTTTACAAACAGGCGAAAAAAGAATTGTGTTGCATGTGTTTAATGCACTCACAGAGAAGAATCCATCTTTGTCAGTGAGAGAAGTCGAACAGCTGTGCTATGAAGTTACAGGTGTGAGTGTTAGATCCGTAGGAACATCGCGACATGAAATTGAGGAAACAGGAAAACTTACCACTCCAGGCAAAAGCAGGAATAAACAAAAGTGCATGCTCGGAGAAAATACGTAAAAAGTGTTGTGCGTCGTCATGTGTGCAGTTTTTCTTTAGAAATGAACTCCCTAACATAAGTAACATTTCGTCTGCTGTAAATGAGGATGCAGATTTACCAAATTTCAGCAGATTGCTTATACAGCTGGGATTTGTGAATGAAAAAAGAGGCAAGAAAAATGTGCTAAAAGACAGAGGCGATATTGCTGTGTGGCGAAGACGCTATTTAAGGACAACCACACTGCACCGAGATACAAATCGCTAAATATACACGAAGAACACACGAAAAGTAAAGTATGGTGTGACACGACTTTTAAGACTGAAAGACAAGCATTTTTGGAAGGTATGTGTGCTGGTTGAAAAAATCCCAGTGGAAAAGGCCAAATGCCTTTCATTATAAACTCTTTCAGTTTCATTGCTCAGCCATTCTGTTTCAATTTGCTCAGTTCATTATAAACTTGTATTTTTGCATGCCTTCATATCCTTATTTGTATGATTTTATTTATCTTCCCGGCAATTATTACATTTACTGCACGTTTAAATGTGACGGGAAGGCACCGCCTATGGCGTATGATGCGAAAGCATTAGCCAATTAGGGCGAGGGGGAGGGTTGTTGAACGTGGAGTGATACATTTCAGCCGGGCAAGGTTATATGAAACAGATTATAGGTTGCTGGCTGCTTCGCGCCGGGGGGAGGGGGGGGCGGGGGGGGGGGGGGTTGACGAGCAGTAGGCCAGCAAGAACAGTGGTACCTTGACGCTCCAGTCTCGCTGATGACTGGCCACGACCTTCCTCAGGTGTTCTTCTAAGGTCTTGATGTAACTTTCGACCATGCCGTCCAACTGGGGTTGTAGAGGTGTTGTGTGGGTCCTGTTAACCGCAAGTCTTTCTAGTGCCTCCTTCATCAGGTTGGATTCAAAATTTGTGCCCTGGTCGCTATTGAGTTCTAACGGCACCCCAAAATGGCAGAACACTTGCACCACGAGGCAGTCTCTAATTGTCTTCGCCTCCTGGTTCGGCACTCTATACATCTCCGGCCACTTGAAGTAGTCCACGGCCACCATCAGGTACTTATTGCCTTGGTCGGACACTGGGAATGGTTCAGCTATGTCGACGGCGATCCGTTCGAATGGTGCTCCGACGTTGTACTGCTGCATGCGACCCCAGCTCCTAGTTCGGGGCTCGCGACTCGCCGCGCACACGTTACATTGACAGCACCATCTCTCAGCATCTGCTCAGAGCCTCAACCAATAGTAGCACTGCCGAAGTTTGTCGATCATTCGGTTTGTTCCCAGGTATCCTCCTAAAGTGCCGGCCTGCACTTCCTCTAAGACCTCCGGGACCTTACTCCGAGGAAGTACCAACTGTTCCGTCTAAGTATTCCCATCGGGTGATTCCCATACCCGGAACAGCACGCTCTGCCTGATCTTCAGTGAGTCCTATTGGGCCCAGTAGGACTTGCATGTGGCACTCCTCGGTGCGATGCCCTACCAGGTCGGTCTTGTCCCTGCCTCCACTTCCTTCAAGAGTGGCCCTAAGTTGGCGTCCGCCAGCTACTCCCTCATCAGGCCTGCGCTATCCCAGCCATCCGCAGGCACTGCCGTGACCACCGACTGCTGCGGCACGCTCCATCTCTTCCACTCTTGTGCATTGGCCGCACTCCTCTGGGCAGGGTCTTCGGGACATGGCGACTGCGTTGCCGTGGGTCTTCCCTCTTTCAGAGGTGAAGTCGTACTCCTGCAACCTCTGGACCCAACGGGCTGTCTGGCCTTCCAGGTTCCTAAAGCTAAGTAGCCAGGTTAGGGCGGAGTGGTCAGTCCACAGGTGGAATGGCTGACCGTGCAGGTACTTGTGGAAGAGCTCCAAGGTATTTACTACCGCCAATAGTTCTCGCCGGGTGACGCAGCAGTTCTTTTCTGCCTTGGACAGCGTCTTGCTGTAGTAGGCTATCACCTGCTCGTGGCCGTCCTGGACTTGGGATAGGACTACTAGCAGCACTACAGTGTCTTCTTCAGGTGCTGGAAAGCGCTTTCGGCATCCTCCGTCCACGCATAAGGCCGGTGTTCTTCTTCAGGCGGGTGAAGGGTTTGGCGATGTTGGAAAACCCCTTTATGAAACGGCGGTAATAACTGCACAACCCCAGGAAACTGCACAATTCTCTCTTATCCTTTGGCCGAGGCCAATCTCTCATGACCTGTGTCTTCTCCAGGTCTGTGGCCACTCCGGTTGGTGAGACTTATGTGGCCCAAGTAGTTCACTTCCTTGTGGAATAGCTGGCACTTCTTTGCGTTTAGCTTCAGGTTAGTCGCCTACAGTCTCTGTAGCACCTTACTCAGGTTGTCGAGATGGTCTTCAAAAGTCTTGCCGACGATGATGATGTCCAGGTATAGCAGGCAGGCGTCATAAGTCAGTCCTCTCATCACTGACTCCACGAGGCGTTGAAAGGTAGCTGGTGCGTTACAGAGGCTAAAGGGCATTACTGTAAACTGCCAAAGCCCTTGGCCTGTCGAGAATGCGGTCTTCTCCATGTCTCTCGGGTACAGGGCTACCTGCCAGTAACCCGACTTCAGGTCCAGGGTAGAGAACCACTGCGCACCAGCAAGTGTGTCCAGGTTAAGGGGAAGAAATCTTTCCTGGTGACAGCGTTCAGCTTCCTGTAGTTCACGCAGAAGCGTAGCTCGCCATTCTTCTTCGTCAGCAGAACTACAGGGGAACACCAAGGGCTTTCATACTCGATTACTCCCCTAGATCTGATGTCCTCCAGCATGTCTCATACCGCTGCTTATTTCGCCAGCGGAATGCGTCTAGGTGGTTGTCAAATAGGCCGGGCGTCTCCGGTGTCGATGCGGTGAAGTACTTTGTCCATGCAGCCGTAGTCACTGTTACCTTGGCTGAAGACTCTCTGGTATCGTCTCAGCAGTTGTCGAACCTTCTCCAGCTGTTCCGCAGTCAGGTGGTCGGCCGCCCTCTCCAGTAAGCCTTCCAGCCGGGGCCCAAGGTGTTGCGTCGGCACCGGCTCCTGTGTCTTGTCGATTGGTATTACGCTTACCACGAACTCGCACATCCCTAACTCCGTCCTGGCCTGGGCGTCGTGATCGGGGTCCGTTCCTGATGAGTGGCATTTATTTATCGACTCTTCAGAGTGAAGTCTAAAAGGTGTATTGCTATACAAGGGTAATATTTAGCCTTTGGTACAAGTGTCATATAGCATGAATATGAAAGAAAAAAATGTACAAAAATATGGCCAGCCTCCTAAAAGCAGTAAGTTGTGACTACGAATGTCAAATATGTGGAGATCTAAATGTTCTGTCTATTAACTGCAATGTTACCAGGATATATGAAATGTCTTTTGTGTGAGTAGAACTCTAGGAACAGAGTTAATCATTACAGAGTGAAGGGATGGTCTCTGAGACAAAGTTTGGTACCAGACGAGAAAAATGCAGATATATCCATGTGTCAATACTCAGAAAATATTTTTACCATAGCTGGGCTTAATGAAGAATTTTTTTAAAAGCAATGGACAAAAATGGGAATGGTCTTCAGTATTTAAGAGATAAATTTCCCAGGTTAAGTGAAGCAAAAGTAAGAGGGCATTTTTATTGGTCCTCAAATCGAGAAAATACAGCAAGAACGAATGTTTGAGGAAAAACTCACCAAAACATAAAAAGAGCATGCTGTGCATTCAAAGACATGCAAGGATGGTCTGAAAAGTTTTTGACCTCAACATGAAGATGGCAGCACTCGAAATAAAAGCTTTTGAATTTCGTTGTTCTGTATCGGGCGATTATACCACCCCTGATTCTGTACGGCTGTGAAGTCTGGGGATCAGCGGCTCCAACCACTATCCGCAGACTACAGTACGTCCAGAACAGGGCACTGCAAATTATCTACGATACCGGACGTAGATTCCCGTCCCACATCCTTCACACCTACTCCGGAGTCCCGTACATTGTGGACGTGGTGCGGGAGAGATCCCGCACCATCTACAGTAAGCTAGACTCCCATCCTAATAACCTGGTGAACACCCTTGGCCGTTACGACCATAGGGCTCCTCGCCGCTGACCGGGCTACCGGTTACCCAAAGATGCTTTGGGTAACCAGAACTAAACAGGGCCACTTTCCACTGACTCCATACCCCCAAGCCCAGAAATGGGCTTGGTAAGTCCCATGCCCGAACATTAGTTCCTTTCCCTCTAGTCTGTCAAGCGGACTGTGCTCAGATGCCTCCCAGGCAGGCGGAAGAGCGCAGCCAGCACTGGGTGCGCACCCCTCAGGGGCAATAGTGTCCATTTAAGGCTAGACATAACACTGCCCAAGACACAAGACACTTCTATTATACTGCCCAGATAAAGCCGCACTAAGCGGCTAGGAGCTGGGCAGCAAACACTCCGTCCAGGTAAACCTGGACGACTCAAATCTTCTGCTGGTCTGCTGTTCATCTGTTGACAGTTAACAAAGTTTCAGCCATTTTGGATGCTCAGTTGTTATGTAATAGTCGTTTGAGTGAATTGATGTGAGTGATTTTATGAAAATGGATAAAATCGAGTATTGAGCTGACATTAAATATTTGTTTTTGAAAGGCAATACGCCTGCGCAAATCAAAGATAAGTTGGATTCTGTGTATGGGGCCTCTGCACCATCATTTACCACAGTGAAATTTTGGGCAGCTGAATTTAAACGTGGCGGTAAGAGCTTGTGGGACGACAAACGTTCGGGACGTCCAAAAACTGCAACTACCGATGTAAACATCGCCAAATTTCACCATATGGTGCTAGACGACTGCCAAATTAAAGTGAGAGAGATAGCAGAAGCTATGAATATGTCAAAAGAACATGTTTGTCACATTTTAAATCAACAATTTAGACATGAGAAAGCTGTCTGCACGTTGATTGCTGCGTTTGCTCACGTTAGTTCAAAAAGTATTCGAATGAACATTTCCAACGCTTTGTTGGCGGAGTTTAGGTGCAATAAATCCAAGTTTTGGCACCGATTAATTACTGCAGATGAAACTTGGATACACCACTATATGCCCGAAACAATAAAGTCCAATCCGTGGTCTGCAAAGGCGGAGTTGACTCCAAAAAAAGCAAAAGCTGTTTTTTTTTTTTCAGCTGGAAAAGTGATGGCGACTGTTTTTTGGAATAGTCATGGAGTTATTTTGATCGATTATCTTCAAAAAGGAAATACCATTACAGGAGCTTACTACGCATCATTACTTGACAAGCTGAAGGCAGAACTTGCGGAAAAACAGCCACATTTGCAGAAA
>CM060959.1:141234713-141247509 GCA_030765055.1 Mantis religiosa | reverse complement strand
AAAACGGCCGTCGATATGATCATTGTAGTTAAAGGCTGGGTATAAATGTGTACGTGATCCAATGATTAAAACCCAACGAATACGAGTTAACACCTTCGATATGTTGCAAAGGAGAACGGCCGCCGATATGACCTTTGCAGTTAAAGGCGGGGTATACATGTGTACGTGATCTAATGATTAAAACCCAACGAATACGAGTTAACACCTTCGATAGGTGTCTAAAGGAAAACGGCTGCTGATATGACCATTTGGAGTTAAAGGCGGGGTATAAATGGAACAAAAGAAAAGTATAGAATGCCTCAGACCCCGCTGGTCTTCTTCTGACGGTAGAGAGTAAAGTCTCCGAGCAAATGTATTTAGAGACAGTTGTGAATCCAAATAAACGATATATCTGGGTATTTCTTAGTGGTCCATTCTCCAGTATATTAAACCTTAACATTTTAATTTGAAAATTTGATTAAATTTTCTGGCGGGCTGCATTCTCCAGTGCCCACCTCGGTAGCGTAGATAGTATTCTGTCTGCCTCACGTTCAAGAGGTCCCAAGTTCGAATCTCGGTCAGGTTTTTACCGGGGTTTTCTCTTATCCTTATCTTATCACGTCATTCATCGTCTGATATGACTTAACTTTGGAGGACGTAACTTACACGAAAAAAGGATACATTCTTCAAATTGGATAACCTTATCTGAGTAAAAGGTGAGATAAAGCCACATAAATAAGGTACATCCTGATTGTAAGAGTGAAAATAGACATGCTTTATGATGCTGCTTCAACCCTCAGTGCGGAGAAGAAGGAATGCGACTATCATTTAACTGATTTAAGAACATATTATTCCAATCTTCTTTCCACTTCTGCTTTCTAATAGCCGGTCATGTGAAATAAAACTGGGCATGTACGAAGTAGTAAAGCCTATTGTAAATGTTGTGCAAACGAGCTGGTCCGTCATCAGAATCAGCAAATGTCGAATGAGGTCTGCACTTAATACTTGGTCCAACCAGAAAATTTAATGCAAAATCTCATTTTGTCTTGAGAAAAGGCATTTTGCTCTGTTGAAGAATAGATGAATCTACACTCCTGGAAATTGAAACAAGAACACCGTGAATTCATTGTTCCAGGAAGGGGAAGTTTTATTGACACATTCCTGGGGTCAGATACATCACATGATCACACTGACAGAACCATAGGCACATAGACACAGGCAACAGAGCATGCACAATGTCGGCACTAGTACCTTTCGCAGCAATGCAGGCTGCTATTCTCCCATGGAGACGATCGTAGAGATGCTGGATGTAGTCCTGTGGAACGGCTTGCCATGCCATTTCCAGCTGGCGCCTCAGTTGGACCAGCGTTCGTGCTGGACGTGCAGACCGCGTGAGACGACGTTTCATCCAGTCCCAAACATGCTCAATGGCGGACAGATTCGGAGATCCTGCTGGCCAGGGTAGTTGACTTACACCTTCTAGAGCACGTTAGGTGGCACGGGATACATGCGGACGTGCATTGTCCTGTTGGAACAGCTGGTCTAGGAATGGTAGAACGATGGGTTCGATGACGGTTTGGATGTACCGTGCACTATTCAGTGTTCCCTCGACGATCACCAGAGGTGTACGGCCAGTGTAGGAGATCGCTCCCCACACCATGATGCCGGGTGTTAGCCCTGAGTGCCTCGGTCGTATGCGTCCTGATTGTGGCGCTCACCTGCACGGCGCCAAACACGCATACGACCATAATTGGCACCAAGGCAGAAGCGACTATCATCGCTGAAGACGACACGTCTCCATTCGTCCCTCCATTCACGCCTGTCGCGACACCACTGGAGGCAGGCTGAACGATGTTGGGGCGTGAGCGGAAGACGGCCTAACGGTGCGCGGGACCGTAGCCCAGCTTCATGGAGACGGTTGTGAATGGTCCTCGCCGATACCCCAGGAGCAACAGTGTCCCTAATTTGCTGGGAAGTGGCGGTGCGGTCCCCTACGGCACTGCGTAGGATCCGACGGTCTTGGCGTGCATCCGTGCGTCGCTGCGGTCCGGTCCCAGGTCGACGGGAACGTGCACCACCTTCCGCCGACCACTGGCGACAACATCGATGTACTGTGGAGACCTCACGCCCCACGTGTTGAGCAATTCGGCGGTACGTCCACCCGGCCTCCCGCATGCCCACTATACGCTCTCGCTCAAAGTCCGTCAACTGCACATACGGTTCACGTCCACGCTGTCGCGGCATACTACCAGTGTTAAAAACTGCGATGGAGCACCGTATGCCACGGCAAACTGGCTGACACTGGCGGCGGAGGTGCCCAAACGCTGCGCAGCTAGCGCCATTCGACGGCCAACACCGCGGTTCCTGCTGTGTCCGCTGTGCCGTGCGTGTGATCATTGCTTGTACAACCCTCTCGCAGTGTCCGTAGCAAGTATGGTGGGTCTGACACACCGGCGTCAATGTGTTATTATTTCCATTTCCAGGAGTGTATTTGTAATGACGAGAAAATATTCGCAAATTAGCATACTTACGCATGATTGAACATTTTCGCAAACCTTCGGGAGATGTTGAGTTGACAATCTTATATCCCTGGGTCACTGCATTAACTTCATTTAACGAGTATATAAACCTAGCCTCCATTCACAGTCAGCAACTTTATTTGCTGCCCTATTAACTTATATTGTTTATACTTATAATGACACTGCTTTGATAGAAAAGAGATAGATGACTTAAGCAGAACTCCTCGAATGTTGCTAACAAAACGAGTTATATAGTTTAGTATACAGATAATGGGGATGACAAACTGTGTGCGATCAAGGATTTGTTGAAGGGAAAGAGTCCAGCTGAGGATAGCAAAGTACAGTAATGTACGTATCACAGTATCTGACGTTAGGCATACCTATTCGTAATAGAGACATTAAGTGAAAACTGCAAATGCCACTCTTGAGGCTTTAAGAAATTATGCTATAGTGCACTCTAATGCCAATTCTGCGGCCAGAAAAGCATAACATGAAGAAGAAATGGACAAACAAAAGCCTTAAGAAACTGAATAATGTGTTTCACAATTGTACATATAGTGCAACACAATAGTATATATACACGAGGTCACCCGCCTCGGTAGCGTGGAGGTAGCATGTCTGCCTCACGTTCAAGAGGTCCCGAGTTCGAATCTCGGTCAGGGTGAGTTACTTGGATAAGGTATTTTCCGGGGTTTTCCCTTATCCTGAAAGACGAATGTCGGGCAACTGTAAGATCTATGGACCCCGAGTTCATTTGAGCATCATTTCACCCATTTCATTCACCGTCCGATATGACTTAACGTTGAAGGACGTAAATTTATATATATATACCAGGGACTTTATTGATGAACCTCTTTACAAAATTACTTTAGTCACCTTCAAAATACTCTCCATTACATGCGATGCACTTGTCAAGTCTCTTTTCCCACTGTTGGAAGCATGTTTGGAACTCTTCAAGTTTGATATTGTCCAGTGCCCTTTGTGAAGCTGCTTTTACCGCCCCCACACCGTCATAAGGTTCCCCTTTTAGCGCTTTTTTCATTCGTGGAAATAGGAAAAAGTCGCACGGGGCTAGGTCCGGCGATTACGGAGCGTGGGGAACGACAGACCACCTCTGAGATGCCAAATAGTGGGTCACTCGTAAGGCCGTGTGTGCTGGAGTGTTGTCGTGATTCAGAAACCAAACACCTGATCGCAAAAGTTCCGGGCGATTCCTCCTCACATCCTCTCGCAGACGCCTTAAAACATCCTAGTAAAAGTGCTAGTTAACAGTCTGGTCAGGGGGTACGAATTCCCGATGCACAATTCCACGAACATAAAAAAAGACAATGATCATCGTCTTCACATTTGACCACACTTGCCTTGCTCTTTTTGGTCTGGGAGAGTTGCTTGACGCTTGCTTGGTTTCTGGGTCATACCCGTAACACCTCCTCTCATCCCCTGTAATGACTTTGTTCAAGAAGTCTGGATCACGTGCAATCTCTGTTTTAAAGTCCTGACACACATTCATGCGGATGTTTTGTGCTCCTGTGTGAGAAGGCGCGGAACAAATTTAGCAGCAACACGTCTCATGTGCAAATCCTCCGTCAAAATCCGCTGGCACGAACTCCAACTGATTGCTGTCGCTGCTGAAATTTAGTCGATCGTTTGCCTACGATCCGCGTTGATCTTTATGCGGACCTTTTTCAATGTTCTCCTCATTTCGTGATGTTGAAGGGCGTCTAGAATGACCTTGGTCTTCAACACAGATCTCACCACGTTTAAAGCACCCAAAGCGCTCGACTCAACTCAACTCAACTCCATGCTTGCGGGCTGTTTGGAACAGCCCGAAGGGTGGTCATATCGTGTACCTGCTCTGGGAAGAGCTTAACCACGTAGTGGCGGGATGTGGATGTTGCAGAATGACGGGTGTATTTTAAGTGGGGTTAGTGCAGGGAGGTAGCTTGTTGCTCCTCAGGGAATGATGAACCGGGTGCTACGGACAGCGTGCACCGCTGGTGGGTTAGTTAATAATCTAGGAAGAGGGTATGTATAATTTTGAATATTCCAGAATAAAAATTTTGGATTAGCTGAAATTTAATTTAGGCTGGAATGGAGATCATTTGGTTACCGGTAGTGACCGCAAGACATGCGGGGTAACCGGTATCGCTTTAAGCGACGCTCACGAGGTACATAGTCCCCAAGGGATCTGACGAGGGCGCTCTGATTTTGGGGCAAACCCTCGAAGAATTTTGTCGCCCGGCGCCTAATTTCATCCTCCACATATCGGAGGGATGAAGCCTCGTGAAGTAATCTAACGGGGAACCTTGTGCAAACAGAATAAATAATCCAAAGACATTTATTCTGTGCACGTTAGAGCAGAACTAGGTTTGAACCTGCGGCCATACCCCAGACTTCGCACGCATAGAGCATGACAGGGAGGACCAGAGCCATAAAGAGGCGCAACTTTAGGGAAACAGACATCGCAGACCGAAGCACAGGGTATAGTGATGCCACGGCACCACACGACCGATGAGCTTGCTCCTGGATGTGCTCCCGAAAAGTTAGGCCCTTATCCAGCTTGACTCCCAAGTACTTGATTGAATTCTCCCACCTGATCCCTTGCCCGAAGTAGGTAAATTGGGGGAAATTGGCGGGAAAGCGGCGCTTGGTTAACAATATAAAAGCACTCGAATACCTGTGTGCGGCTCATAGCGTCCTCCTGGACAACTTCCTGAAGCATTTGGCGTGTCCCCGTTGCAGTTTATTTAAGCAGGAAACAAAACTTCACACACACTCTTTGTTCTTTTAAAGTTGCCATAACGACTTCGCAGAGGTAACCCGCCAACAGTAGGAGAAACACAATACCACACTTGCACGTTCAGCTCTACACTGACGCCGTCTGCACAGCTCTGCACTAACACCATCTAGCATGAGAACCCTGCACTACGTCTACGAGTGGCAGCGCCCTCGGAGTCCAGTTTCTTTTGTATTGTATGATTTGAAAATCTGTCGAAATTGGGGTCTTTTGATTTGAAGATCTCATGCATACTTTTCACGTATATGTATATATAATCAACTGATTATATACTAACCTATTTCTCTAAATGAATGAACTATCCAACCAAAATAAGTGTGCCATGGAAGTTATAGACTTATTTTTGAAGCATTTCAAAACGTAAACTATAAAGAAGCAAGCAAAGCGTCGTTTATATTGGTTTGTTTCGGCCTTAACAACTTCATATGCAGTTATATTAATCTTAATATCGATGAACAAGTTCTGCTTTCTACGTACATCACTTTGCTGTTCATATTATTTACACTCATATATTCGACCACGACTTAGTCGAGTGGTTACACCGCTTGCCGCTCACTAAGATGGCCCGCGTTCGATGCCAGGTGACCGCAAAGTGAGATTTGCGGTGTACAACACGGCACTAGGCGGGTTTTCTCCGCGATGTGCGGTTTCCCCCGGCATCTCATTCCACCTATGCTCCATCTTCACCTCATGTATCATCTGTGTCACCGCCTGCGGTGCCACATGTAGTAAGAGCGGGCGTTAAACACTACACATTTCATTTATAGTCATATACTTGTATACTTTCCCCGGGTCAGTTCTCATACCATTTAAAGTCTATACTTTTGAACTTCCTCTGCAGGTTCAGTTTACTTTTTTTACTGCTGTTTCTGAAAATTTCCGTAAGAAATTCATTTTAGTTTTGTTTGTTGTATAGTGTTTTGATTTGCCTGATTTCTTTTCGCCGTGTCGCAGTTGTTTCTTTATTATAGCCAGTTCTTCTTTAAAGAAGCCCTTGTTTTTCCATTTTTCAAAGTTTTACAGCAGACTTTTTTCTATGCAGCACTTCACTGGCATGTTAAGTATTTTTCGAGTTCATTGCTTTTGTTGCAAGTTCATATGTTTCCTTTTAGGCTACTACTCTAATTTTTATTTGCTTTAGTTTTGCTTTGTGTTTGTACTCTATACTTCCTCATAAATTCGTTTTTATAACTTTGCTAGTCTATTTATATTCACCAGTTTTTCACTGCCTCCCTTACTTTGTTTTAAGTACATTACTTTGTTTTTATACATGTGCTCTTGGCAGCATTTTTCCCTTTTTGTTTAATTAATGTTAAACCACATTTATTTTTATTTTAATGCTGTTTTTCTGAAGCTGCTTTATCCCTTACGTGTTAATTTTTTCAGATTAAGTTTAACAGATTCTTTTCTTTGTGCTTCGTTTCGTTTTAGTGTATTTGAGAATGATTTCCATTAGCTTTTATCCCTTTCAGTGACTAAAGTAATCGTTTTAAATAGTTTTCTTTCAGAGTGTATATTTCCCCTCTCCATTGCGGAATATGACTCTAGACTCAGACTTAAACTTATCCCTTTTGAAACGACAAGTACTTTGCATTTCTTTACAAACACCACTCTACAGGTATGCATATATTAAATTACGTACACTTTCGTGCTCTCCCACATTCTTTTTGGACATTATGTCCATTTCTTTGGTTTTATAGTTGTTATGCCCGATTTCACCAACAGATGTTAAAATCGATGTTAACAAATGTAACGCAGCAATTGTCACAGCGCTAACACTACTGTTAAATTTCTTGCAGTTCACCCACCTGTTTTCTGAAAATGTTAACAAACACGCGTTAAAACAGCTATAGAAGGCTATGGATGAGTCGTATTATTTTCTGAACGTACTGCGATGCGCTTTTGCTTTCATTTTCGTCTTCACACAGCTGAAAAATATGGCGGGTGAACAAAATCATAAATAAAGCCATGAGATAAATTTCTCCTCGATGGAGAAATAATTGTTAATTGAATTGGTGACGAAGTGTAAGGATATCGTGGAAAATAAAAGGACGGATGCGGTAAATGTAAAAGAGAAAGATGTCACGTAGGAAAATATTGGAAACGAATTTAATTCAAATGTATTGCCACTACTACAAGCATGAAACAACGTCGTCAGTATTACATAAATTTAAAACGAGGTGGGAAGAAGGACGAGTGACTTGAACGTTTCAAGACGGGAGATGGACAGTGTATTATCCACATAATTCAGTAAATTATAAAATCGCAAAGTTATTAATACTTGAAGCAAAGGCAAGATCGGCATATTCCTTTCGATGCATGTTCTAACTTAGTATTACCTAAATTTAAAACGAGGTGCGAGGAAGGACGAGTGACTTGAACGTTTCAAGACGGGAGGTGGACAGTGTATTATCCACATAATTCAGTAAATTATAAAATCGCAAAGTTATTAATACTTGAACCAAAAGCAAGATCGGCATATTCCTTTCGATGCATGTTCTAACTCAGTATTACCTAAATTTAAAACGAGGTGCGAGGAAGGACGAGTGACTTGAACGTTTCAAGACGGGAGGTGGACAGTGTATTATCCACATAATTCAGTGAATTATAAAATCGCAAAGTTATTAATACTTGAAGCAAAGGCGAGATCGGCATATTCCTTTCGATGCACATTGTAACTCAGTTTTACCTAAATTTAAAACGAGGAGTGAAGAAGGACTTGTGACTTGAAGGTTTCAAGACAGGAGGTGGACAATGTATTATCCACGTAATTATAAAATGAAAAAGATATTAATACTTGAAGTAATGGCGAGATTGGCATATTCCTTTCGATGCATGTTCTAACTCAGTATAACATAAATTGAAAACGAGGGGCGAAGGAGGAGTGACTTGAACGTTTCAAGATGGCAGGTGGACAATGTATTATCCACATAATTCAGTAAATTGAAAAATAGAAAAGTTATTAATAGTTGAAGTAATGACGAGATAGTCATATTCCTTTCGATGCATGTTCTAACCTCTCTTGTACTTCCGCAGTAACCCTCATAGCAACTTGTTTCGACAGTCTATACCTCTGTAGAAAATGTTCTTTTGATAGCTCCTCAAAATAACTTATCCTCATAGGCCGTACTCTATTACGAATGTCATTTAGACAGTGTTAAATATAGCAAATCGACATCAGCAGCTGCGTTCACGCCCGCCATCTTGACTATGTATAATTGTTAAGGACCTAACAAGAGAAATATGACTTGTTAGCTTAACAAGAGATTTAACACGAGTTTTAAGCCAACACTTGTTGGTGAGGTGCATTTTTTGTTTTAACTATTGCTAAATTCTGTTAAGTCTTAACATCTGTTGGTGAAATCAAGGCATCAGTGTATCAAGGAGCGCCTGCGATATGCCAGGTGGTTGTTGTTGTTGTTGTTGTTTTCTTGTAATTTACGTCCTCCAACGTTAAGTCATATCGGACGATGAATGGAATAGGTGAAATGATGCTCAAATGAGTCCAGGGTCCATAGAGCTTGAGAGTTACCAGACATTCGTCGTTCAGGATAAGGGAAAACCCCGGAAAAAACCTTATCCAGGTAACTCACCCTGACCGATATTCAAACTCGGGACCTCATTCGCGAATACTCTTCATTTCATGTTATGTTTAACCCTTTTTCTTTGTTTCTAAGATTTTCAATTTTCTTTTGCCGATGCATCCTATACCCCTAACACGCCTCTGACTTTCATATTTATTTCTCCACCTTGACTTTCGTCCTCCTGTTAAACATATAACAATTAGTGAAGAACGCGTTATTCATCCTTCCTTAGTTGCTTACAACATCTCGGGTGCTGTAGTAGGGCTCTATTTAGCTCTTCATCGCTTCCTAAGTGATTATGAACGCCCTACCCTTTTCGTTATTGTTTCCCGACACACTAACGTTAGAAGCAATTTTCTCTCCTACTTTATGATTACTTGTGAAATACATTATATGCACGCAACGCTATTTTCACTTCCAAGGGTTAGAATTCGCCCTCTTTGACTATGAACTTTCAGCAGCATGCAGTACTATTATCAAAATTGTTAATGCCATTTTATTATTGTTTAATCTATGTCGCGTCTGCTAACAAATTACTAGTGTATTCAATCAGCCTGCGTCCCCTATGGGCAGAGGAAAAACTTTGTGAGGGCGATTATTTATAAAATTTTCATTAATAATTCTTATTAGTGGAGTTTTATGGTGAATATTTTACCACAAATTCGCCTTAATTTCGCGAAAATTTTCAGGGAAAATTAATGTGTAATGACATGGATGAAATGAAAAGTAACAGTTAAGTGCTTAACTATTTTATTTGAAATAATCAAACAGTAGGCAACATGAATAAAATCAAATATCACACATCAGACATCGCCAAACTGCAGCATACAAAAAGTTGTGATATTTTCGCTTTTCATACTTGTTCTTTTGTCTTTCACAATTAAGTTATATGTAGAAAAAATCTCTCACTGTCAGCGTTTGACATCGGCAACCAAAGACATTGAAGGGAGTTTTCATAGAAATTGCGCTAAGAATCAGCTTTTGTCTTCAATGTCAACAGTGCTGTTACTACATCTAATCTGTTATTGTTACCATCATGGCTTTGCTGTTCAACAATGTCACAAAGCTCTTTGTAACAAAGAAGCAAATCAGAACCACAAGTAATATCACTGGTTTTAAATGCATTTAGTTGTTTAAATGCTGGCAGTACATGATTTAAATCACCTATACTGGATTTAGTAACTAGCCTAGAAGGTTCAAACAAATGATATAGCTTTTATGGTTATTACATCATCAGTTTCATTTGCCATAATGGAGTTCAATTTAGACGTCATACGGCAGCAAACTTTTAGATTCTCTTCTACTTCTTTTCCAACAATGGGATACATGATATGATCTACAAGTGTACTTACTCTGTTTCCAAATTGACCACTCTCTAATATTTCACATTTGGTTCTGAGCGAGTTAATTCGGGATAAAACAAGATGAGTCACAGTTTCTTTATTGAAGTTCTAATGTTGGATCTGTTATCAATCTGCAATTTTCAGAAACAAATGTTGTCTGTACCTTTACAATGTTGCAGCACTTGAAATCGTAAAAATGATTAATTAACAAATTTTTCATAGGAATTGAAAGCTTTGCTTTTTTTAGAAAAAGAAATCCACAATTGCATCAAAATAGCTGGCAATGTAAACTACTGAATTAAACCAGCTAGACCAGCTTATCAGTACAGGCAATGGGAACACTTTTAGCATCTAATTCTGGGTGGTTTTCAGTGAGGTATTATTTATATTCGTTGTTTAACTTTCGGACATTTCGGAACACATTCTTAAGCCCTGAGGGACAATGTTTTCATGTTAATGTAATGTCTTAGAGTAGCTTCGAAGAAGTTCAATACTTTCTCAGTGCCTTTGGTAAGTATAATAGAAGCATTTTGCTGTGCACGGTGTGCTATCCAATAAATAACATTTCTAGTTAGCATAGGACAAACACGGACAAGCCGGGTGTCAGTGTATTGTTGCACCGCTTAGCTGATATTTCAGTACGCATGATGATGTCGCGTATTGGCTTTCGTTAAATTTGTAAACATCTTTTTACGACTTCTAGCTTCACGCTATGAAGACAGGAATGTTAAATTAAAGTTATATTTATGTAATTTGTAATTAGTGTGAATTTGTCTATGCAGACTAAAAATAATAGAAATTTCATCATTTATCGCTAAAAATACATTATTCTCGAAAAAAAGGAAAAGTTAGCGAAGAAATCGCTAAATACAAAAACTCTTATCTCTGCCTATGGGCCTTAGTGACCTAACTGTCAACGAGCTCTTAAACCGCACGCTCTCATTCAATTTTCCACTACTTTACTTCCTGTGCGACCTTACCAAACCTTCCCAAATCTGCCCGTACACACCCCTGTTATCTACGCAAACTTTACTTCCTTTTAAACGGAATGCTTACGCTCAACTGAATTAAAATTTCAGTAAATGTTTACGGGGATTGGGAACTTGTTTCTCTCCAGGCGTAGGTGTTTAGAAATCTATGTACCAGTAAACCCTGGAAGTAACGGGAATAGGGTGGAAAAAGAAAATGTCCAATATGTGAATTTGTAACCATACAAACCGGGCACGGCGTTCACTAACTGGGAACGAAACGAAATTGACGAAAAAAATGACCAGAAGTGGATATTAAAAATATTCTTATGACTTTCTCTACTCTTTACAAACTACGAGGCGTGTCCGTAAAATAAGGTCTCCAAGGCGCTGGAGCCGTGAGGAACGCTATTACGCGAGATCCGGCAACACTGGCGTGTAGCTTGGTTTCACCCCTTCAAATCCCCACAACAACGAACCCGTTGCAACCTTATTCTTGGCTGGGCAGCCGTTTACGATGGAGCTTCCTATCACTTCCGCCGCCAAGTGCGAGTTGCGTGGAATGATCCGTTTTTTGAGTGCCAAGGGCGTTACCCCCACTGAAATTCATCGTCAGTTATACGAAGGCTATGGGCCACAGTGTATGGACATCAAAAACGTGCGAAAGTGGATCAGAGAGTTCAAAGACGGACATACAGACGTCCATGACGAACAGCGTTCTGGTCGGCCTTGGGTGTCAGCCGAAACAATTGCAAAAGTGGAGCAAGAAATGCTTAAAGATCGGCGTGTCAGAGTGTGTGAACTTATCCCTGAAGTCAGTAACATTACGATTGACAAGATTTTGATCAAACATTTGCATTATTGCAAGGCTGATCTGGTCCAGTTCGGATGGGATCTTCACCCATCCCCCCTACAGTCCAGACTTAGCACCTAGTGACTATCATCTGTTTCCTGAGTTGAAGTCACACTTGGGTGGAACACATTTCCAGACCGACGATGATTGGAAAAACGAGAGAGAGCGGGAGAGCGCAACTTAGCGGGAGAGTGCTATGACAAGTATAAAAATACTGCCACAGCGCATGCAAATGTGCATCGATCGCAATTGAGATTTCGTTGAAAAATAGCTGTAAGTTCCGCCTTTACATAAATGTAACATTCATTGACAATAAACATGTTTTCTATATTACATAAAATTGGAGACCTTATTTTACGGACACACCTCGTATCTTTAAAAATACACTTTCCTCTATCTTCTTGAAAGTGTAAGGTGGATATTAGTAAATAGCTGGTCGTTATGTGATATCTTTGAAATTCCTTTCTCTGTGCTTGGCCAAGATATCAACAAATCTGATGTTACACTCACAAAATCTTCTGTAACCTTTCAAAAAGTAATTCTTCAAATCTTAGATTTTCTTTTATTAGTTTCATTTTGCAGAAATTATCCTATCCTTAAAGTTCGTGTAATCACTAGAGGAAAACTGAAATTGAATAAGCTTTTTTACTGATAGCCAAATCCTTTATAGTTAGTTGCTCTGTGAGCCCTAGACATTGATATTCCGTTCATGGTCAAGATACTGAATAAAGATATCCCACTTGCCGAAGTATA